>PVLC010003752.1:0-51416 GCA_004027655.1 Graphiurus murinus
CACACACACACACACACACACACACTTTCTTTCTGGTGCTGTGCTGCTTTTACACGTTCACCCAACCCATATCCCAAACAAACAAGAATTGGCCCTTGTTTGTTGATCAGTACACCACTTCATCAAATTCCAAGATCTAGACTCCTTTGCTCACTTCCTCCTTCTCTTCCTGCTTCATCCCACCTCACCGCATACACATCCCAGAGTTAAAAGCATGTGATTGAATGTGTAGTATATGGACTAGCTCAGAATCAGCCAAAAATTGGGTTGAATGCACACATAAATGGTGACAAAATATACTGCCCAATTCCTGGTGTGCTAGAGAAAATTCTGATCCCTGGTCTGCGACTCCCATGAGCTTGAACTCCAGGGGTCTAGAGAATATCTCCATAATATCCTCACCCTTCTACTTAGAAAGTACTGTTCTAAATACTATCCAGCTGCAAAGAAAACTCCTTGGCCTTGTTTTTCTGATCTGTTTTTTATTTCTTTCATTTTGTTGAATAGTAATGTTATGGCTCTTACCAGCATAGATCTTCCAATTTAGACTAACAAGGAAAATAGGAGCCATATCACAAAGTAGCTACAAAGTGCTACTGAGGTTCAAAAGGAGGAGGAAATCGCTTCTACTGGTGCAGGGAGGATAACAGGCTTGGCAGTGGAGTACCCTAAAATTGTCTTGAGTTATATAATAAAGTGACCTAAGGGCAGCCTGGGTAGGAACAGCATAAATAAAAGTATAGGGTAAGAAAGTGAAGAGTGCCCTAAGAATAAAATGGTAATTCAAACCAGCAGAATGACTACTTAGAAGTAAGGGACAGCCTGTTTAGGAAGGGTAGATTTCTCCTGTGTCTATTAACTCTGGGGAGATCAAACTGAGAAAAGAGAAAATATATGTTCACAGTGTTTATGTGCATGGGAACATACCTACAGCTTTATTGAAAATGCACCTAATTGCTCAATGCTCATCTACAAAGGGCAGAAACTGTTTAATCTTCTACTGCACACATTGCTCAAATAATAAAATCAGCCAGGAGCCCCAGAGAGACCTACTCTATCAAAGATTTGACATGCTTGTGCGAGAGCAGGCATGGTGCTACACACCTGTCATCCCAGCACTTGGGAGGCTGAGACAGGAAGCTCCCAAGTTCAAGGCCAATGCACACTAATGTAGCAAGACTCTGTTTCAAAATTAAAAAGTTAAAAAGGCTAGAGGTGTAGCTCGGAGGTAGAACTCCCCTGAGTTCAATCCCCAGTACCACCTGCCTCCCCCCAAAAATTGCCTGTATAAGAATCAGGAGACAGAAAAGCCCACAGTTCCACACTCCTGCAAGATTTATTAAACTCACGTTTCGTGACTCAGATCTAAGGATCAAGTGCTAGAAAGAAGGAGAAGCAATTACTATGTTGAAGCTGACATGCTGTGGTGTCTTCTGGGTTTGAGGACAGAGTCTCACTTTCCCTTCTCTAAGTCTCAGCCAGTTCGATTGATGATGCACAGAGGTGCCCCCCCCCATCTTCCCTGGGGAGGGAGAGAAATAGGAAGTGCAATGTGGCCGATGAGACATACTTTTACACTACATGCATCAACTTAATTTTCAATGATGGAGGAAGAAGAAAAGGAACAAGAATTCCAAACAGCAGAGAAAGGTTCAAGGTTAATTTCATTGGCAATATATGAAATGCCACTTCCCTGGGGCCATTTCAAATTGCCCCTCATTCTCTCCCCGGTGAATGAAATGATTCTTTCCAAAGACAGAGAGACCAACTGATAATGGCTATTATTACATATTCATATAGCACTTTACATTCTGTAGCTCACTTGGCAGGAGTTCTTAGGAGTCTCTCTGCACAGATGCCCCGTCCGGAGGGGTGACGATGGAATGGAGCGGGGTCTCGGGGACACTTACCAATGGGCAGAGGAACAGAGATGGGACAGCATGTCACGGTTGCCTGGAGGAGCTCACACCTGTGTCAGGCGGGGGATCTGTGCCTCCCCTAGTGCTTACACACCTTGGCACCTACTGCGGGGCTTCCAGAGACTTGGTGCATTAACTCAGGACACACTTTGTAACCTACAGTTTTAACAGTAAGAAGTATTTCATAGGTCTAGCAGGAGGCTGCAAAAAAAAAAAAAAAAATTACTTTGTGCCTTAAAATTGTAATGTAAGACAATCCTCCATTCCCCCCATCCCAAAGAAAATGAGGAGGAAAGAAATTTTATTTTAATTTTTAAGAATAAAAATATAAAGCAAGAAAAATCGTATCGTGAGTTTCTACATGCAGTTGAGTTTCCAAGTTGCGATGCAACTCACGAATACTTCTTGGAGCGTGATTCCCATGAGACTGGGGTGAAATCAGTCCTACCAGCCCTCCTTTATCATCTGTCCTGCATCAGGCACAAGGTCCTCAGGTTTTATCTCTTATATAAGCCAACTCAGGTCACACCAAGACCTCACCAGAGATCCTGAAATCAGCCCAAGGAAAGAAGAAAAGAAAATGTGGATGGATGGCTGGGTGTATGCCCCTCTCACCTTGGAAAAGAAAGGAAAAGTAAAGTCCAAGGCTTACTTAGGTATGACTGTTGGCTTCACATTTCTAACCCAGGGTCTCTCTCTTCATCTCTCGCCCAGATTTTAAATGACGTGACCAACTGCCGACTTGCTATTCATGATTAGCTCTCTCTCTTCAAGGTCAATGATAGCCCTCCTAGGATGACAGCACTCCAGGTAACCAGCTCAGCTAAACCTTGGAATGTTGACCTATCATAAGCTGAGTGCAATTAAAGGGCGTGTCTATGCTGGAGCCATCTGCTTGAGACCTAATGTCTCTGAACTTACCCAGGATATCTGTCCTGGGATGTTCCTTGCAGGCCTATAATTCAGGGCAATTTTTATAGATTTTATAGAGCAGTAAAAAAGTCTGCCTGGAACTAATGACAGTAAATAAGCTCGAGCTGATTTTTTAATTCTCTTACTAACGATTTCTGATTTGAAATGACTTAAGTTTTATATACTGCTGGACAATGCCAGGTGAATTCAAATGTCTTAAAAATAAACTATTACCCTGATTTTAGAGTCTGTTTTGACACACAATTGTGTTTCCTGAAGCATTGTTCCTTGGAAGTGCTCTGAAACAATTGTTTTCAGCGCAAATTATTTTTATTAATAACTGTATTGTTGCTTCCCAAAATGTAAAGGGAGAGAAGGAGAGAGAGAGAGAGAGAGAGAGAGAGAGAGAGAGAGAGAGAGAGAGAGAGAAGGAATCCTACCACCTTCCCCCCAAGCATCCCTGCAGGATGCATTTTGGCTATTTATGTCTCACAGGGCACTCGAGGGCATTACTTAAAGAAAAAAAAGCAAAAATTCTTACTCTAAAAGAAAAGTTAATTCACCCACGTTGAGCAGTAAGTCCAATTGAAATGGTCAACCCTGAATAAGAAAACACACTTAGGAACTAGGAATGTGTCTAGGCAAACTAAATTCATTTCAAAGCACAGCTGACTAGGGCATTGAGTTTTAAAGGAACAGCTAAAATACTCTTGTCACCCAGAATGGTCAGAGCAAAAGTGAATGACCAAATGGACCCACATCTGAGAGAAAAACTTGCCCCAGTGTTGACTCCAAGGGTGGCTCGGATATCCACCAGAGTCAGGATAAGACAAAAGCTGAGCACCTAACAGGCATCAATCATTCTGGAGTCTCTGATGCATGGCTCTGTTGTAGCCATACTGTTGTCTTCCTGGCTATTTCCCAAACTTTAAAATACCATCACTCATCTATAAAATAAAGGCCTTAATACCTGCTATCTTCTAGAGCTGTGAGTGTTAAATGGATGCAAAACTTAGCACCATGATCAATGCACAGTAAACGCTCAAAACTGCGTGTTGTTATTGTTGTCACACATACCTTGTGTTTATCCTTTGGTGTTTAGCCACGAGTTGATCTCATTGATAAAACTATATATTTGACCACAATCTTTTCTTCCATGAAACCAAAGAGCATGCATTGGACCTCATCTTTGTGCAAGGTCCTGGGATGAGCTGAAATAGAAATCCCAACTGATCCAAATCATTGTCAACAGGAGTGAGGTTAAATGTAGCCGGCTGTAGAGGGACGAACATTGCATGAGTCTACTTATAGGAGATATCTATAAAATAGACTCATAGAGACAAAAAGTAGAAAGCCAGGTGTCAGCAGCTATGGGCAGAGAAAAAGGAAAGATGCTTCTCAGCAGGTATTAAGTTTCAACAGGTACAAAGCGAAACACCTGCAGTTCTACAGGTATAAAGACAAGCAAGTTATAGAGAAGTGCTATACAGCATTGTGCCTATAGTTAATGATACTATATTTTACACTTAAAAGTTTGAGACAAGATCTCATGCTAAATGTTCTTCCCACAATACAAATAAACAATTTTTTTTCAAATAAACAATTTTTTAAGTGAACTGTAGTTGATGGAGTTCTGAGACTTATGAGTCACCTAGGCAGCATCAACTCCTAACTTCAGAAGTCTTGGGCGCCCCACTTCTAGACAAAACTGGATTATTTGGCCAGAAAAAGCAAGTAAGTAAAGCTTTCAATTCAGCTAGCCTAAGTAAGGTTGCTCTCAAAAGAATCCAGGTGTACTCCAAGTAAACAGGAGCCGTGCAGAAATGTTAGTGATTTGGGAGAATCTAAAGCATCTGAAAGTCAGGAAAATGAAAATAAACAACTGGAAAAATGGAAAGAGCCTCAAGCAACACTAAGCCATTAGGTCTGGTGGTTATTCCCTTTCCAAAGCTCTCAAAAGATGAAAGTATGGTCTTCCAGCTCCGTCCTGGGTTTCATCACAGAGACCCACACCCGCACTCTCACCATGCCTGTTCTACTCTGCTTCTGCTACTTGTGAAAGGAAAATATTACCAGTGATGTAAACAATGAAATTTAATTGTGAATTGTAAGGCTTTGCAAGTACCAGGCAGAAAGCTAAGCGCCGGGCATATTATTGGCTCAAATGCATACACATGTGCAACCTTGCTAAGAGCTTCAAGCACATGTGGATGTTCTAAATGATTGGCCTGGCCCGTAACAACTTTAAATAACGCACTAAGCCCTAAGGGGGGAAAAAATACATGACTGGCTTTCATGGTCTTTAATACTAGCAATTTTTTTCTGCCTTTATTCATTCTCTTTGCTATCACTCCTTAAAATGGCCCAGTTTTATTCACAATAAAAAGTTGCTATATACAATACCATGTTCTCCTTATAATTAATGCATAAGATTTTGAGATATTTTGTTGCTTTTATAACTGTATTCACCTTCTCAATCTCTCACTTTTATATTTTGAACATAGGCACAGATTTTACATCTATTGAGCCATTCATAGCTAACCACAGCATTGCATTAAAAATAGTGTACCTTCCATTTGTGTTTTATGTGCTTGGATTATTTAAATGCACAACAAACGCTTTTTAAAGTTTATTTATTATTCCCATTATTGTTGGCATATTCATTCAGATCCTGCCTTTAGGTAAGTGCTCAAAGAAAATTCATAGTGGTATCACTACAGGAGCTACTTGTGACAGGAAAATATTACCAGTGATGTAAACAATGAAATTTAATTGTGAATTGTAAGGCTTTGCAAGTACCAGGCAGAAAGCTAAGCACTGGGCATATTATTATCTCATTTAATCTTGCAGGAAAGCTTCACACCTATTTTACAGATGAGAAACTGAGCCTGGGAGATGTTAGGCAATTTGACAAAGATCACATAGCTAAGAAGAGACAAAATTTAGAATCCGCTCTGTCTAGTTCCAAAACCTAGACTCCTACGCATTCCGCATGTGCAGAAAACTTTATGTGCTTTTTTATGTCTGTGCTTTTGTTCAAAACACTTTTCAACATTGAAGTAGCCAAAAGTAACCCACACCTAATGGGAATAAAGACTTTGGCACTTTTAAGCCCCTTTAATTTTTTTTTTCTTCTAATATACTCCTTTGCTATTACCTGGTTTTTATTCAGGCACAGTTAGAATGTCATAAAAGGGGTAACAACATAAATGAAACTAAAATAACACATGTAGCTCTAGCAGAAATGGTAGGAGCACAGAACATGAATGTGAAGTCTAAAGCCCTCCCCATGTGCCCAGCGCCCTGGCTCCCCAACAAGCAGCCACACGCCGCAGAACCTTGTGCTTCTGCCCGCAGTGAAATTTCCATCTCTAACATGTGATTACGGGCTTCGCAGAACAATCTGTGGAAGGTCATATTTGCATAAGTCAAGTGTCCCACGGTCTGAACGGCATCTTTACCTAATACGGGATTAAATCACCATCGCGCACTATGATTAACCTTCCAGATTGCCCTAAATGGCAGCCAGCATCCACTTCCAGAGGAGCGGCTGGAAAATGCAAACAGGGACCTGCAGTCAAGGTCCCCAACACTCAAAAGCTCCGGAGCTCAGAAGCCATTCGAGAAAGCAGGAAGACTCCCCAGAGTCCTAATCCCAGCTGCAGCGCTGCCTTAGGAACCAGGAAGGAAGGCTCAGCTAGAGGGACTATGTGCGTCTTCATCCAGCATCATTTCACTCTTATCTGTCAGACACACTGGGATTCCATGTGAGGTTTGACTGGACAGAGTATCTGAGGCTAAATATCAAGGTGAAAAATGCCACAAGGTCAGGGCAATTTGTGCCTTTTACTTACATGAGGTTGCTAAGGATGTGAGACTCCCTGTTTTGCCAAGTCAGGGCTAGAAAGTGGCAAAACCTAGACTGGAACCAAGCAATCGGGTCTCTGGCCCTGTGCCCAGCCTGGCACATCTGGAGCTTAGATCCACCACTTTCTTTTGCTTCTTTCTGCACCTACTCTGGGGTTGCCCATTGTTATTCTCTAATGTCGGTAAGTGTAGTAAGTGTATGAGGTACACAGGTAATTCATCAAGTCTTTAAAAAGTGGGCAGACCTCTGAACTGTGCAGGGCACATGGTCTTTGGGACAGGGGTCCCTTTGGTGAACTATGCCTGCTTCTAAATCCCATACAGATCAGATCTGAGCATGCGCATTCTAATCTTAGTTCATTATGTTGTATAGTACCCTGGGCCTTACCAAACACATGCGTGTCTTTCGACTCCATATAGAAATTAGCCCTTCTGCAAAAAAAGATGGACAATGGTTTATCCTGCTGAGAACAGGCAATTTTACAATTTGATAAGGATTTACAGACCATCCAGTCCAACTGCTCGTATCTGTAAGTGAGAAAAATGGAGACCCAGAAATGTTACATGGTGTCCTGAGGTTGTCTGTATTCAAGCCTAGACTGAAACTAGATCAACATATTCCTGGGCCTGCTCCTTCCCCGCCCACAGTCCAGCTGTGGGCAGTCAAACCCAGGAATTTCTCTGGGCCTACTGGCATTTCAGATTCTGGTGGCCCGGTTTATAACTGTACAATTTACCTATGTTGTGTAGGAATATTGGCATCTCAGAGCCAACTTAATATGCTTAATTGGCTGACTATAGCTCAGTACCTCCAGGGACCTTTGCAAGACTTTCTCAGAAATCCTCCTGCTTTCCTTTCATTGTGTTTCTCACCATTTTTTGAAATTTATGTACCTATTTATTTATTTATGTTTTGTTTAATGCCTTTCTCCCCCATGAAAACCTAAGTTCCAGGAGGGCAATGGCCAGTTCTGCCTTGTTTACCACTGCTATTTCCTGACAGAAGATAATCAAAAGTTGGATGAATTAGAAAATGAGTAAATGAAAATGAATGGAATGATGGAGCAAATCTCACCTCCCTGAGAGTGCTTCTATTACTACACATACAATACTCGTTACATAGTATTTACACCATGCATTACCATTTCTGTCTCCCTTACAAAACTAGGAGTTGTTTGTTTGTTTGTTTGTTTGTTGATACTGGGAATTCTATCTCTAGGCTACACCCCAGCCCTATTTTATTTTTTATTTTAAAACAAGGTCTCACTAAATTGCTGAGGGTCTTACTAAGTTGCTGAGACTTACAGGCATGTACTACCACATCCAACCAAACTAGGAGCTTTCTTGAGAATAGCATCTGTATTTTGGAAAGCTGGTACTACCCAGTTTAGGCCTTACCAATACAAAGAAGGCAATCAATAAGTGTTTGTCAGGTAAATAAATTCATGCATTCATTAATAAAACCCAATGACCCTAGACATAAGATAGAATCAAATACACATGCTTATAGCTTAGCTGATTGGTTGATTGGGAAAACTCCGTAAGAATTAAACATATTTATCATGATATTTCTAGGCAGCCATCCATCACAAAAACTAGGTGTTTTTTTTTTATAAAAACTTGAAAAACTGTCTATCTGTGATATGATTCCTCTTAATTCTATTCTTCTGTCCTCTCTTTGCTTCTCCACTAGTTACAACAGAAATTTATATACTTGGTGGAATAAGTTCTTGCTTTTGTTCAGGACACAGTGCAAAGAGAAACCAAGCAGGTAAAGATTTCCTCTCAGATATATATATCTTCAAGTTCATTGAGTCATAACTTCAAAAACCAAAAAGGGGCCAAAGTTCAAGGTAAGCACTTATGACTGTGAGCATCACAGCATGCAACAAAATAGCCACAGAGCGGCTGCTGATTGGATTGAGAAGGTCATTCTGAGCATGGCTCAAGGCTAAGTGCCTAAGTGTACCCTGGGCAATGCCTGTACCTTTTAAGAACATCTTTGCAAAGCAGATGACAGCTGTGGAAAATAGATCACGTCCCTCTACACACACACACACACACACACACACACACACACACACACAGAAGCATACACACACACACACACACTTGTCTTTTCCACTAACCTCTTGGCTTCGCTTTTGAAACACTATGAGTTCTAGTCTACCAAATGGAAACATAACAGAGACACTTTCTCAACAGCTATTGAAAATGAAAAAGCAATGGGAGCTCGTCTTTGATCTTCCAACCATATTCCAGGTGGAATGAAAAGAACATGCTGTATTTGGCAGCGAGTGTGTGCATACATAAGTGCCTGTGCACTCTGCTCTTAACCTCGTGCTCAGAGGAAACAAGGAGCTGAGTTACAGCTGAAATCTATCACTGATTTCAAACATTTCACTTCATGCTACTATTTCATTCACCACGCACCTTGCTAAAATGATCTTTAAGCCACATTCTGGCCCTCTCTCTGCCCATCTGTTGGTGAAGAAGTTAAAAAGCCATAAAATCACCATGAGGCAGGCACCATGACATGAATGATACTTGAACTGTATCTCAATCCCTGAATGGCCCAAGCTGACCATCTTAAAGATGTACCAACTGCTGGAGGAGCTTTTACGTGAAGGGTACAATAGCCAACAAGTTAGAGAGTTCATATATTTTGGGTCCCAGCTGGAACCTAAGCCAGTAGTCACACATTATTTGTGCATGTCTCATAAAGTGCTAGAGTGAGCCCCTCAAGAGAATATGTGGAGGAGGTACTAACCAACTGCTTCTTAGAGACTTCATCGAGGGAAGAAAATGCAGGCAGCCCTGAAGGATTCTGAGGACAGTGTGTTCTGTATTAGTCAGCTTCCCAGTACTGTAACAAAATACCTGAGATAATCAACTTATAAAGAAAAACATTTTATTTCAGCTCACAGTGATGGAGCTTTCAGTCCGTGATGATTGGCTTCATTGCTTTGGACCTGTGGTAAGGCAAGTACCTCATAGCAGAAATGCATGGCAGAACAAGCCTGTTCATCTCTTGACTGTGAATGAAAGCAAAAGAGGAAGGGTCTGGGGTCCCGCTACCCACTTCAGGGGTATTCCGCAGTGACCTGAAGACCTCCCAGTAGGTCCCACTTCTTAAAGTTTCTACCACCCCCCAAAAGCACCAAGCAGGGGACTTAATGCTTGCCCCTTTGGGGTACATTCCAGATCCAGACTATTGCTGGTCCTCTTGTTTGGTTTTGTCTCCCAGTTTAACCCGTAGCAAGCACTTGAGTGAATTCTATAGAAAGAGGGAACTAGAAAGACTTTCACTAGAACCACTCTGCTTAGGGAAATACCTCCTTTTCTCCCCTACCAAAATAAATAAATAAATAAATAAATAAATAAATAAATAAATAAATAAATAAATAAATAAATAACAACAATAAGAATAAGATGGGAGGAAGAAGAAGAAGAAGAAGACAGAAACAAAGGAGGCCAGCTGGCCTAGCTCACGGTAAAATGCAGTGCAGCCAGCGCCAGCCGTCTCTGGGGCTCCGACGCTTCCCGTGATGGTCTGCAGACGTAGCACAACCTCGTTCACATCCAGGGGTCCTGCTAGCATCTGGCAGTAATAGACAGGCTCATAAGCACACCTGGGGGAATTCCTGAAGCATTTGAAGTCCTTTGTGACCCTCTGGAGACAAGTGAAAACTTGGGCTGTGACTATTAAAGCACCCCTATGTGTGCCCACAACCCAGGGAGGCCTGCAGAGACTCCAGAGAGAAAGAGATACGCGCTCTCTATATAGGTCTTTATAATACATTAAAATCTAAATGGCCATCAAATATATGTGTATTGGGATCTATAACCCAGATGATCAAGTTCAGATTGCACTCGAACACAATTTATTGGCTATCCATTACATACAGTACACTGTGCCTAGCGCTTTGGGATTCAAAAGTTGTTTTAAATGTGATTCTTTTATATGTCAAACATGATATATCTCTGATCATACATTTTCATACATTCCTATATAGGAACACACGCACCTTTACTCCTCGGAGTAGATGATTTCCATTTCTGGTGACATTCAAGTCACTAACAGCAACCAAACAAGTCAGTTTAAAGACACATACATTGCAAAGGAAACTGTTGTCAAGAATTTATGCCCTTTGCTCTGAAGCAAAAGGAATAGAATCACCCTCGAGTCAGAGGCCACCAGCTTAGCGCAATATATAAATTTAAGGTTATTGATTTTAAGTTTAGTTACCTGTGTTCCCCTGACAACTGACAGCAAGAGATAAGACCAAAGAAACAAACTCTGCAAGAATCTTGAGTCCTTGATTAGGGGAATGGACTAAAATATCTCTGCAGCCTCTAGGGCATGCATGCATCAAAACCTGTCAGTTCAGTGTCTAACCTTTATCTCTGAGTCACCAAAATCAATCAAGCAGTGCCTCATCCCTTCTGGTAATCTATCCAAAACACCACATTCGGGATCCCCTTCGTTGTGTTTAATGTGCTTGCTTTCAGGCTAAAAAACGCTGGAATATCCCTCACAAACTCGAGTTTGGAGACCTGGAATATCTGGCCAGGGTTAAACAGCAAGGTAGACATAAAACCAAAATGAGACTCCAGGTTCTGATCTCTGACTGGAATATGAATGGGAATGCGAACTTCAGAACTCAACAGAACCTAAGTAATATTTTCACCTCATGGAGCTCCAGAGAGATAAATGACTAGCTCAAGGTCACAATTCAGTGACGGAATACATAGAATTGGGCCAAGAGATAGGTCTCAAGGATTCTTGTACCCTATTATTGCTATCAAAGCATGTTATCTTTTGTGAGGCAGCGGGATAGGACTTACACCTCACACACTGAAAACTGTCATTCAGTCTCTGTTTCACCTGGGCAGGCTATGTAAGGCAGCTAGTGCTTCTGTGTGCCTCGTCTAAGTAAAAGTAGAATAAGAAAATTGGCCAGAATGACTCTCCATTATGAATGTATAGCATTTGCTGCCTGGAGAAGGTATTTCAAGAAACTGCTGCCACATTTCAGTTTGAGAGATACAATGAAGGGAAATTATATCCTACCCTCAGTAGGTGGGAACAAGAATAGCAAAGGGAACCAGAGACAAGCTCATGCACATCTACCTTTTCAGCCTTTCAAACAACCTTAAAAACCTACTATGTGTGAGAACTCTGCCTACACTTCAAGAACACTAAGTCCTTAAATGTACCCAGCTCAGAGTCTCAGAAGGGCGACCTCAAGTCTTCTAACAGAGCCTGTGAAATTTAATAATTGGAAGGCTAACACCAAATCTCATTTATTGCTGCTTTAAATGAAATAGATCACAGTTAATAAAAAGCCTGCAAATTAAAGTAACCCAGCCATCTTAACTAGCAATTAAAATGACTTTTTTTTTTCTATAAAAGGTGAAACCATATGCTGGAGCAAAATTTTTTTTTTGTCACGTACAAGATAAATGAGCAGTTTGGTTCAGCAGGGAATAATACCAGTTCATATTGAAGGATCAGTTTCAGTATCAAAATCTCATTCTCTCGAAGTCAGGATCCTTGATACCAATTACCTGGGCTCAAGAGTTATCCCGCAAAAACGCAAGTATAAGATATGTGTTCTCTTCCTTCCTCCCACACACCCAACGTAGAAAAGGGGGAATGAAGAATCCAATATTATGAGAGTTGTGTTCAGAGCATAGATTCCAGCCCAAGCCTAACCTGAGTGTCGCCCTCCTCACCAGTGCTGATGGGGGTTCTCAACACTACACGAGTGTGCATGGGAGCAAGGAGCAGGCTGGGGAAGGAGAGTCCACAGCCGCATCTCATCTAGGGCAATGTCCATGCTACTCAGACTCCTAAAAACATGTTGGAAGCAATAAAATGTGCGCAGTAGTGACCTATGAAGCTGGTCATAATGTACAGTTGGTGTTAATACAATGGCATTCAACACGGCAGGCTCAGCTGTTTGGAACACTCTCTCCCAAGTGCCTTGACCAGACTCAGTATTGTCACTTGCCTGGGTGGCAAGGAAGTGGAGATGGTTGGTGACAATGGCAGAAAATGATTATGTAAAAGACAGAAAAGATGGGTAGAAAGAAATAAAACTATATAATTAGACTAGATGATAGGTAGATAGAAGATAGATACTGGATAGATGATTGATAGATAGATAGATAGATAGATAGATAGATAGATAGATAGATAGATAGGAAGATAGATAGAAAGATAGATAGGAAGATAGATAGATAGATAGATAGATAGATAGATAGATAGATAGATAGATAGATAGATAGATAGATAGATGATAGATGATAGATAGATAGATAGATAGATAGATAGATAGATAGATAGGAAGATAGATAGATAGATAGATAGATAGATAGATAGATAGATAGATAGATAGATAGACAGACGAGCATATACTTCTGTCTAAATGGAAACGGGAATGGGATAGGGAGGTGACTGGACTCACGAATGATCAGAAAGAAGAAAAAGGGAAAGACACACTTCTCAAATACCTGTTTTGTTCTCCTTGCTGGATTTTGAGCTTTCTATGCAGATGGGCATAGCTATTTTGCTTTTACACACATAAAGAAACCATCAACATAAGTAATAGAATTCCCAGAGTTGTAGTTAACAATCTAGTTCCATGTAGCCACAAAACCCTGGAGTTTTCCACTAACCTGCACTGCTTCTTCTTCAAGGTCAGGCCAAAAACCCGAAGACACTATTTTAGAGAATGAAATGCAAGTGAAATAGACTGTTAGTGCATAATTATAAACTACACCCTCAAGTCTACTCAACCACTTAACATGTATTCTACTAAACACCAGTTAAAATGTTGAGAGAGATCAAGCCATACCTCCCGACCCTTCTCTACCAGGAGGCACAAGAGCAAGTGAGAGGCGCATTTCTGTCTCATATCGTCTTCCCCCACCTCCATTCTCCACATTCCACACGGTCCTTCCATCCCCAGCTCCCAGCCACTTTTTCATACCTGTGGTTCTCCTATTTTAATGTACATACAAATTGTCTAGGATTTTGACAAAATACACATTCTGTTTCCAAAGTTCTGGAATCTGAGATTCAGATGTTCTAACAAGCTCTCAGGTAATGTTGATGGTTCTGGTCTGAAGACCACTTTAAAACACTAAGTCCTCCATACCCCCGTTTTTAGAGAAAATCAAACCTTGTTACACATGAAAGGTTATGTAGTGTTCTTCTCTGGTCACTAAGAACACTTAATACAAATAAAATGAAGAGCCAGATGTGAGCGTGCATGCCTGTAATCCCAGTAATTGAGAGGCTGAGATGGGAGGATCTCAGGTTCGAGACCAGCCTCAGCAACTTAGCAAGGTCCTTAGCAACTGTGTGAGACTGTTTCAAAAAAAAATTTAAAAATAAAATAGGGCTAGAGGTAGACCTCCAAGGTAGAATTCCCTTGGATTCAATCTCTAGTACCACAAAATATACAAATAAAAAAAAAAAAGAAGAAGAAGAAATGTTATGTGGACATGGGGGATTTGGGCTATGTGTATATTTAAGGAAGAAGCATCTGTAAGTCGTAGAAACCCCAATCCCTCTTCAACTTACCCAGATGTCGTTTTCCTTTAGTAAAAGCAACAACTGCACAGTAAAGAACAGACACCATCTTGATGCAATTTAAATATATATTTACTTCTTTTTCATGATCTTTCACCCATTTAATTTTCTCTGAGAGATTATTCGGGTCACTTTTTAAATGGGTTTCAATGTTTCTAGGGCTGCAGCTCATTATAAAAATGTTCACAGCAGATAGAATCTTGCTTCAGCACAGCACTATTTTCAAGCTGACAGACACTGAAATTGGTATGCGGATATTGTACCATAAACATTAATTTAGCATTATGCGGAAGGTTGATTGATTAATAAATACATAAGCCAGGAAGCCTAATTTAACTCTTAATTCACTTTTTTTTTATTTCACAGAGAGGGAAAAATTAATCTAGAAGTGTTGATTGATGGAGCGGTCTGGTCCCGTCTAGACAGCAATGGAAAATGACTATGAACCTGGGACTTTGCAAACTGCATCATTTGCAAAATAAACCCGATCAACAAATTTCATCACACACTGATTGATGGTCAGGAAGGAATGGCTGTGGAGATCATGAAAGAGAAGAATAAGTAATCATCAGCGGAAGCAGCCCACCATGCAGGACGGATACAGAGAAAAGAATTAGTAAATATTTTCAGCCCAGTGTGGTGGACACAAACGAAGAAAACACACTTGAAATTTTAAAAGTTAATGAGCATTAGGGCACTCCAGTAGACTAGCAAATTAGAAACTACGCATTGTGTTAAGAATGTTCAGAATATAAACGTCGCCTAGCTGTTGTGGAACCGCAGCAAAGACTGATGAAAAGAACCAACTCAGACTCTCGCTAAGATTAAAAAGTCACATTTAAGAACCAAATGTTCTATATCTGGATTTGGATAGTACTAAATTAAAAAAAAAAACAATAAAGGACACATACCTATTGTTATTTTTTTGAAAAGTAGCAATTAAGCCGAGCGAGACAATTGCTTATAAATTAGACCTGCATCTCCTTCCTGGGACTCGGAATTTACACAAGGACGATCAAGATCAAGCTGGAAGCTCTCAGCCTCAGAAAGCTGACATCGGAATGGCCAATATTGTTCGTATTTACTGTATCCATACAAGGGAAGGATGGAGGAGAGAAAGCCACACTTGAGGACCTGCTATGACAAACACCATTAAGTATTCTATCCCATTTTATTTTATTACTCCCATTTTCCACTGAGAAAACTAAAGCCTGGGAGTATTAGGAAGATTGGTCCGTGCTGGGACAGCTCTTGGGGGGCAGAACCTCATTTTTGCTGAACTGTGAAGCATGATCTTACATCAGAATGACCTGAAGAGCTTATTTAAACAGATTATTGGATCTGGTGCTCAGAGTTTCTGATTCAGTCACTGTATGAGTTTCCTATTGCTGCTAAAAAGTAATTACCGCATATCACGTAGCTTGAGAAAACTGAAATGCATGAACTCACAACTCTGTAGGTCAGAAGTCCTCAGTTCAGCTGAGTCCTCAGAGGCTGGAGCCGAGGAGCCAGCAGGGCTGCATCCATTCCGAGGGCTCTGGGGAATGATCTGCTTCCAAACTCATTTAACTCGTTGCCTGAATTCAGTTCACTGCAGTTGAAGGGTGGAGGTCCCCCTTTTGTCTATGACTGGCTGTCAATGGGCAGTCATTGCTCCTAAAGGGTCCCTGCGTTCCTTTTTCTTGCTTTCTATGTGGCCATTCCAGCAAGGCAGGTGCCTCTCACACTCTGGATCTCTCTGGCTTTCCCTTTTGCTGCATCTCTCAGACTCCAACCAGGAAAAGTTCTCCACTTTTAAGAATTTACTCTGATTAGGTTGAGCCCACCAGACAATCAGAAGTAATCTTACTACCTTTAAAGTCCATAAATCGTAGATGGGTGGGGTGGTGCATGCCTGTAATTCTGGTTACTCTGGAAACTGAGGGCAGGAGGATCACAAGTTCCATTCCAGCCTGGGCAACTTAGCAAGATCCTTTCTAAAATTAAAATAAAATAAGAGCTGGATATGTAACTCAGCGGTAGAGTCCTTGCCTAGCAAGTGCGAGGCCCTGGGTTCAATCCCCAGTACCACGAAAATAAATGAATAAGCCAGTGTGGTGGCACACACTTGTAATCCTAGTACTTAGGAGGCTGAGATAGGAGGATTACAAGTTCAAGT
Organism: Graphiurus murinus; assembly: GCA_004027655.1. NCBI lineage: Eukaryota > Metazoa > Chordata > Mammalia > Rodentia > Gliridae > Graphiurus > Graphiurus murinus. The sequence continues at coordinate 16,460 of PVLC010003752.1, forward strand.
CTGGTCTCAGCAACTTAGTGAGGCCTTCCACAACTTAGTGAGACCCTGTTACAAAATGAAAAATAAAATAAAAATGAAAAGGGAAGGGGGTGTAGCTCAAAGGTAGAATGCCTCTGCGTTTGATCTCCAGTACCACAAAAAAAGAGAGAGGAAAAAAATGAATAAATAGATAAATACATAAACCTTAATTATGCCTTTTGCATCTAATGTATTCACAGGATTCAGGGATCGGAGTGACATCTCTGAGGGGCCATTCTGCCTACCATAGCCAGCTTGGCCTGGGGCTCTAGGATTTGTGCCTGTATAGTGTGTATGTATTTGTGTGTAGCGTAGGGGGAGGGACAGGGGCAGGGTGTGTATTTCTAACAAGTTTCTAGGTGATGGATGGATACCATTATCCAGGGACCACACTTTTGGAAAGCCTGCTCTAGCTTCTTCAAATGTGGTCCATGCTGTCAGCATCGCCTGGTACCTTGTTAGAAATGCAGAATCTCCAGCCTCATCCCAGCTTTACTAGATTCACAAGCTGCGGTTTACCTAGATCTCCAGGTAACTTATGTGCACATTAAAGTCTGAGAAGCATTGCTCTACAGAAGGGAAAAACATGCTATGGGAAAAGAGCAAATTGTTTTATACATTCCTAAAACCTTTGGGAAAGACACAGATCCCCTGTTGTCCAGTTATTGCTCTTTTTCTCCCCTAGCAGGGGATGGAAGCAGATACCTTACCTACAAAATTATATAGAATTCCTGCTATGTCTCTCTGAGTAGCTTCATTTGCCCATCTCCATTTTCAATTTTAATAAAAAAAAGAGGGGATCTCCCTGTGAACTCAATTGTAGAAATGGTTAGCAGCCGTGAACAACTGAAGGGTGGATCCTATTATTCACTGAGCTGCCTTGAAGATAGTTTCCCTCCTTTACTCCTGTCCAGGTGTGATGGGAACAGATCTGAGTACAAATGACACTCAGCTGGGGTCTAGATGAAACCTCAGTACTGGCCATCACCCATTGACCAGAGACAGAGTGAAGACCATCAGGTGCAGCCCACTTTGCATTTACTTCATCATTAATAGGATTTCCTTAGTCCTGGGAAGAGATTCAGCAGAATCTAAGGGCCCCAGGGGAGGATGAAATATCATTAACTCTTTTACGGGGGTTGTTATTGGTTTTCTGTGAGTTACCATTACACCAAAGTGACGGCAGTTAGAAAGATTGAAGAAGACGTCAGAAGGACTCAGGCAGCCTGTGAATGAACACACAGCTTGTCTCTAGTCCCCAGAATTCCTAAATGGAATTATTGAAGCCTAATCATTAGATACCAGAAAAAAAAATGTAGAACACATTTCAAGGCATAGACACTAACTGAAAATTAATGATATCCAACTCTCCTGCCTTTTCATAACGCCAGATGAAAGTGGAAGGAAGTTTGGAAGTGATCATGAGAAAATAAAGAGACATTAAAGTGCTATTACGTAAACTACACTGGGAAAAGGCAAATCAACATCCTCCTTTCTTTCTCTTTCACACACACGCACGCGCATGTGCACACAAATTCACACAAAGTTGTTTTATTTTTTTAGTGCATCAAGCTCCCTCTAGGTGAAAATGGCCCCTGGTGTCTGCTTAAATCAAAAGGTTATTCTTGAGTGACCCCAAGGAATGATATGAACCACCTCCCATGCCCAGCGCATTCTCTTCTATCTCTGTAGTTGTTCTTTGATTGAATAAGACCATAGGATCATTTCCAATACTCTAAAATATTATGAAATACTCATTAATAAAAGCAGTGTGCATTGACAGAGAATGTCAGCAGCCCAAAAGAGTTTCATAAGATACCTGAAACTCCACAAAAATTACACCAGCAGAATTGATAAGGCAACAGCCATTCAAGCAAGACATGGCACAAAAAGCCAAGGAACAGATAACAACCCAGAAAGCCTGCAGAAAAAAAAGCAATTTCCACTGACCTGATCAATGCCATTCTCCTACCTCCAATCCTAGAAACTATTTATTTCAAAAAGCATTTGCCAAAAAAAAAAAAAAAAAATCACTGCCTCCTGAAATCTGAAGAGCGTTTTATCTTCTCAAACCACCTGGCAAAATGGCTTAACTTTCAACCCCTCATTGACATGCTAGTGTTCTTTTTCATCTGTGTTTATCGGAGGTGACAAATGGCAAAGAGCTCAGATCAAAGGTAGCATCTCGCTGAGGTCCCTAGGGGAACACAAAATGACCTTTCACTGGATAGTTGACCCAGTGGAGAGCAGCTGAGGAGTGGCACGTGACCAAGAAACCTCAGGTCATATTTCCCCTATAATTGAGCTCTGGGAAATATTCGAATTCATTTTAGTTAGCGTATGATATAGCTCTTCTTCTGAGCCTAGGAAATGTTATTTGCACATATTTCGTATCTTACCACCCAGAATGCTGCTATTGATTAATAAATCTCTTCTGGAATTTCCATGTGAATGCTACCGCAAGGAAGGGCAAGGGCAACACTGCTTTTTTTGTTTTGGGTTTTTTTTTTTTTTTTTTTAATCTAAGTACCATCATGAAAGGCATTTTCCAGTTCCTATTATGACTATTTTTCCATTCTTCTCAGCTTTTAATCAATCTAGTCCCTCTTCCTCTTCCCCTTCTCTTCCCAACTAAGCAGCCCTAATCCCTTCACTGGGACAAAGAAGGTAGGGATATGCAAGGAGATGCCATAGTGATCCCAAGTGGCTTCCAGCATCTGAGGGAAGTCAGGAGTATGCACCCAGGAGGGGTGAGTCAGCACAGATGTGGGATTGCATGGGGGGAGGAGGGAATCCACAAGAAGGAGGAGCTGCCATGCCAGTTAGAGATCACTACCCACTGAGGGGTCAGCGGAATTCATTCATATACTCAAAGTGAGGGGAACAAGGTTCTCATTGAGAAGTGAGTTACAAATACAAAAAAAAGAGAAAATTAAAATGACCCCTGTCGGATTGGATTGGAATTGAAGGTACTGGTATTGTTTCCCATGTAGATGAAATGCAATAGCATATATCTGTGGATAACTCTTTATATACCTGTATTTGTATTTCTATGGGTGTATCCATGTGCATTCTCTAGGTCTAGCCATTGAGAAGAAGGCCTACATGGAAAAACACCCAGCAGCAATAAGCACACTCAGAACCCAGATCCTGGCTTCTAAACACCACGCTTCACTGAAAGTACCAGGGATCCCTGAGCAAATGGCTAGATGGACACCAGAAAATGTCAATCAATGAAGTTCTCAAAGAACAATGGAATCAAAATGTGTGTTGAAAGAACACAGGCTAGCCAGCTAAATGAGCTCCTACCAGCCAGAACAGGGATAATTTGACCATCAACACAAATGATGACCCATTAAAGAAGAGAGAGAGCCAGGAGTGGTGGCGCATGCTTGTAATCTCAGCATTTGGGAGACTGAGACTGGAGGATCTGGGTTCGAGGCCAGCTTCAGCTACCTAGTGAGGCACTCCACAACTTAGTGAGACCCTGTTTCAAAATATTTTAAAAAAATAGGGCTGGGGTATAGCTCGGAGGTAGAATGCCCAGTTCAATCCCCAGTACCGCAAAAAGAAAAGAAAAGAGAAAGCTGATGAATTCATACTAATAAAAAGTAAAAGGTGAAAAACTGAAAGTTTTGTAAAAATGAGCAACTTGTAGTATTTCAAACCTCCTACCCCAAAATACTTTTTTTTTTTACAAAGGAAAAAATAGAGTGGGGAAGCCTGAAAACATTAATCAGCTGGTCAACGTTGTCAGTCATGGAAAAGTCAACTATTTATCGTCTGATATCATGCAATGAGAAGCACCACTACCATGAAATTCCTTCTAACACTGACTAAAACATAGTACAAAGTGACCAGTCTGCAACCTTCAAAGAGCCACGAGTAAGCAAGTCAAAGAAAGGCTGAAAAATGCTAAGTATAACTTTAATGGTTATATTTAGGGATGATAGGCATTTAATGATTCAAGAAGAAGAATTCTATGTTTCTGCAATTTTCAATGGGAAAATTGGCTGGGTAGTACCTCTGGTAGGCTGAACCAGGCTTATTCCTGGGTTTGCAATCAGCTTCCAGGCGCACTGGGCACCTCTGCTTCCAGGCCTGAGCTGGCTGTCAGCCAGGACCACAAAGGCAACCAGGCCAGATATCCGTAATCCCCTGGCCAGCGAGGCTGGGCTTGTTCCCAGGGCTGCTCAGGGTTCCAAGAGCTTAAATACAGCAAGCACAGGACACATGTTCTGAATCTCCACGTCTCTTGCTGGTCTCACGTTTGCTGTGGTCCCCCTGGCAAAGCAAGTCATACCGCCAAGCCCACGGTGACCGTCTGTAGGAAGACCCTACCAAACCTCACGAATACTTAGGGTCGTTACTGCTCCCAATCCACCACACTCCCAACCTTTATTTCAATTCTGATCTCTCATCCTACTTGCAGCTACCTACTAGATAGCCCTTGGCAGGGAATCTCAAATTCTACAAGTATGTAATTCACCATACCACAGGCAACATGCCGTAATGGAGATAGATACCTAGATTTCTAGTCGCTCTGAGTTTGAATTCTGCTTATTGTAAGATTTTTGGTCAAGCGACTTAACATTTCAGGATGACAGCCTTATATTTGCAATAACATAATAATCAATATTTGATAGATTTTTTATGGGGATTGGCAAGATGATGTACTACCAACTCTACTACATAGTAAGTATTCAATACTTTTTTTTATATTCTCCACCTTTTCCCTAAAAAAAAAAAAAAATAGCCCTTTTTATTACTTTTTTTTTTTTTTTTTTTTTTTTTTTTGCGGTACCGAGGATTGAACTCAGGGGCATTCTACATTCGAGCTATACCCTCAGCCCTATTTTTTATTCTTTATTTTGAAACCGAGTCTCACTAAGTTGCGGAGTGCCTCACTAGGTAGCTGAGGCTGGCCTCAAACCCGGATCCTCCGGTCTCAGCCTCCCGAATGCTGGGATTACAAGTGTGCACCACCACGTCCAGCTATTATATTATTGTGTTTTGATACTAGAGATTGAACCCAGAATCATTTTATCTGCAAGCCACACCCCCAGTCCTTTTTTTTTTTTTTTTTTTTTTTCATTTTGAAACAGGGTCTTGTTAAATTGCTGAGGATCTCACTAAGTTGCTGAGGCTGACCTCAAACCTGTGAGGTTTGTCCCAGCCTCCCAAGTATTGGGATTATAGACATGCACCACCATACCCATCCCCTTTTAAAACATCTCTCTTCACGTGCTCCTAGTCACCTGAGCTTGTGCAAACACAGTGACCATTTACAAATTCTCTCCCTCCTTTGGCCATTCATAAGCAACCTTGCCCACCTCATGTACTGTGGTGAACAATTCCACTGAAGCACTTAGCAAAGTGCCTATTGTATTACAGTCCTTTTTTTTAACGTTTAAAAGGTCTTTAATAATCGAATTTAGTTAATTCCATTTCTGCAGTTTTATCCAACAGTGGCCAAGTACTCAGAGATGAACTCACCACCTTTTAGGCCTCTTGCTGAGGTAGTACTTCTCCCCCCACCCTGTACTGGACCCATCAGCACCCAGGCAGTCAGCACACACGTCAGAGAGCTCTCCCTCCACAGCGCTGTTTTCATCCACTTCACTTAGATAATCCATTACAGAGTCTTACTGACTTTTTGCAGTACTAGGGCTCGAACCCAGGGCTTCACATATGCTAGACAAGTGTTCTGTCACCGAGCTACATCGCCAGCCCCTTAAGACTTGATTGATTTTTTTGCTAGTAGAATAACAGTGCTTAAGAACTGAACGCCCGGATTCAAGTGTCGTCTCTGTCATTTATTAGCTTTGTGATCATGGACAACTTAATCCGTTTCAGTTTCTTTGCCTATCAAATTGGAGTGACAATACCAGGACCACCTTTCAGAGCTGTCGTAGGACTGAATGGGGGGTACAGAGGGCACTCAGCTGTGCCTGGTCCCTAGCAAGTGCTCTGAGAGGGTCAGCGCACTTGAATCTTTTCTTTTCTCTCCTACTCTGGTTGCTGCCACCTCAGCTCACTCTCACAATTATCTATTTTTTTTTAATTTTATTGGTACATTGTAATCATACATCTCTGTGAGGTACAAGCTGGTAGAGACATACATGCACACAGGTCTCAGTTAACCCTTCCCCAATTCCCACCCCATTCTCTCCCTCCTCATGTTCAGTTTAGTGATTGACATGTCTAATTTAAATCCAGCCTCTTGTGTCGCTTCCTCCGGTCCATCCTGCCTAGAGCCAGAGAAACTCATGCAAGTAGAAAGGTCCAGTGACCACTTTCCTTCTGAGACCCCTTCACCTACAGCTGTCTTCCTCACTCTCTGAACCAAAGACCAATTTGTTTCCTGACCAGGTCTCAGGAACAGAACATAATATTTTTAAAACACACACACAAAAGTAATTATTGGAAATATTTAACACAAAACAAACACATATGCTATTTAAGCCCCATATTTTTAATTGGTAGGCGTGATGGGCATAGTCTGTCAAATTAGTGTGAAAATCTCTAAACACAGTAAACTAATTTTTCTTTTCATCTCTTCATGAACCAGGACAGTCATGAACCCTTCGAGCCCTTCTAGAAGCCCTCTTCCTGCTTGGCTGCCAGCTGTGCAGCACCTGGTTCCTCCCTGTCCGAGCAGTTGCAGATTGCTACGTCCTGCTCTGCTACAGGGCAAGTGCTTACATAGTATGGGGAAATTTCCTCCCCGAGTAGCAAGCCCTAGTGAAAGGCTGTTTATTCCATCCCTCTGTCCCTTCTCCTAAGGTAACTGGGACGATAAACTTGAAGTCTGATCCAAGAAATATCAAAAGATACCAACTCCTGTCTCAGAATCTTTTCTTAACACCTACTACACTGTGTGATACTCAGCTGGATGTAATAAGCACAGAGAAAAGAGCGCATCTCTCCAGAAAGCAATGGTCAGCACAGTTTACGAAGAACTAAATCATAACCAGGTGACTGTGGCGATTCAAGGAATAGCACCCAAGTAGGTGATGGAGATTTAAGTCTTGGGAGACAGTTCTCCGTGGGTCTGTCTCAGCTTTGCACATCTTCTGAGCAGAGGTGTGAACAGCCTTCCTCTCTTTTGCCAGAAAGTTTGTACAGTTGGAAGATAGAAATACTGTCTTCTGTGGCAGACGGCAGAAATATCAGTTGTCTAGTATAAAAAACATAATGTCTCCCTCCTGAGCAAAAACTAGGTGGATCTCCTTGTAGCCCATTTACTATCAAAGATTGGGGTTTCCTAAGCTCAGAGACCTTCAACTACACATTCAGCATCCGGGACTCCTCCGTATTGACCCCACGGAACCTGGGGACAAGGGAAACTGACAGGAACAGGAAGTGCATGCTGCTCGCTTGGCAAGAACTAATAAAGTTCTTTGTCTCTTACCTAGGAGTCTTAGGTCTTCTACCAGCGTCCATGAAACTGTGGCAGGCTGAAGTGTAGCTTGGAAGTAGGATCAAATCTCAGCACCTTCACAGTTTGTGACATTTACTTGGGGTCAGGGACCTATTCTAAAGGTCCTGACACACATTTGAGCTGGCTTTATGTAAGTTAGAATAACCGCTTTCTAGAAGACACACGGCAGAGCGTGGAGGTATTGCTACCTAACATCTTTAGGAAAATTCCAGAAGAGGATGGCCAGAGCATCAATCTTTGTTGTGTTTGGGATTGGTTTGGTTGCAGTCATGAAACTAAATCTATATCCACTTTGACTTCAGGGACTATTTTCAGTTAAAAAAAAAAAAAGGTTTAGCAGTATTAACTATAATCTTGAAATAGCTAATGCAGGGCTTTCCAGACCAATGTCTAAGAAAAATTATGTAGTCTTCTTTGTAGTGTAGTGTTAATTCATGTGCCAAGAAAAATAGACTTTCCTTGCACTATTAAGTTAGTTAACTACAAGCAAGATTCAATACTTTTTTTTAACCACTAAAACCCTTCTGATACTTTAATACTTCAATAAATATTTTGAATCACCAAATTGGAAAACTTAGCATACAGCCCACCCCAAGCTAATCTGATCAGATATCCTTTGTATGGAGAACCCTAACATTTCCCAGAATCATTCTTCTGCTCCTCTGATATGAGTAATGTTTGTATAATCCATTTAAAAATCACTATAGCTTTATAGGCAAACAAATGAAATTATAATTGAATAAAGTTAATCTTTATCTGGATTTCCTCTGAAAGGAGGTTAGGATTCACGGTCCTAGACCTTCACAGCCTAGAGAAATTGAAATACTATAGATGTTTGCATGCATCTGTTCACTACTCCAGTGATCCACAAAATATTAATCATTCCATGCATTGCAGAGGAACATTTAAGTCATATAACTAATCTCTATAACCAAACTGTTGTAAGATCAACTGATAGAATACTGAAAATGTAAACATACAGTACAAAACACAGAAGCTTTAAGTATATTATTTCAATATAGAAAAATATACATTAAACATATAATACTATATGTATTCCTATGTTATACACACACACACACATTTTAGAAACACTTATGCAAGATCTTTTAACTCTAAAAAATAATCAGGAAGCCAAGAAAGACAAAATTGACAATGCTTTGTTTCTTGGCCACTTTATAGGTGAAAAAAGGTTTAATGGTTGTTATAAGGACATACTGAGCCAGGTGTGGTGGTGCATGCTTGTAATCCCAGCATTCGGGAGGCTGAGATCGGAGGATCTGGGTTCTCGGCCAGAGTCAGCTACCTCTAGTGAGGCACTCCGCAACTTAGTGAGATCCTGTTTCAAAATAAAGAATATAAAATAGGGCTGGGGGTATAGCTTGGAGGTAGAATGCCCCTGAGTTCAATCCTCAGTACCAAAAAAGAAAAAAAGGACACACTGAGATAAAAATGCTAGCAGTCTCTTCAATAAATTGTATCAGAATGACTAGATATCCATATATAGAATTAAAGTGGGCCCTTATACAAAAATCACCTCAAAATGGATTAAAAGCCTAAATGTAAAATCTTAAATTATAAAACTACTAGAAGAAAACAAAGGGGAAGTCCCACAATGTTGGTCTGGGTTATGATTTCTTGAATGAGACTCCAAAAGAACAGGCAAGGAAGGCAGAAATAGATAAATTGGAAATTGGATCACCTCAAATTAAAAAGCATCTGCATAGTCAAGAAAACATTCCATAAAGTGAAGAGAAAATCTGCAGTTTGGGACAAAATATTTGCAAACCACAATCTGATAACCAGTTGTTACCCAAAATATATAAGGAACTCAAACAACTCAATAGCAAGACAACAAATAACCTAATTTAAAAATGAGCAAAGGCCAGGCATGATGGTGCACACTTGTAATCTCAGTACTTTGGAGGCTGAGACAGGAGGATCACAGGTTGGCAGCCAACCTCAGCAACTTAGTGAGGCCATGTTTCAAAATAAAGGAATAAAATAGGGCTGATGGTGTAGCTCAGAGGTATAATGCCCTTGGGTTCCATACTCAGTAACACATACACATCACACACACACACACACACACACACACACACACACACACACACACAAATGAGCAAAGGATCTGAACAGAAATTTTTCAAAAGAAGACACAGCAATGATAAGTGAAAAAATGTTCAACATCACTAAACATTAGAGAAAACAAATTAAAACCACAATATCACCTCGCACCTAGAAGAATGACTACTACCAGAAAAATAAAATATAGCAAGTGCTGGTGATGATGTAGAAAAAAGGAACCAGGTATGCTGTTAGAATGTAAATTATTACAGCCATTCTGAAAATAGTATGGAGGTTCCTCAAAAACCTGAAAATTGATGTACCACATGATTCAGCAAAATCAGTGGGGAGGTTTCTAGGAAGATTAGGAATGGAACTACCACACGACCCAGCGATTGCACTCTTGGGCATCTTCCCAAAGGAAATGAAATCAGAATATTGTAATCATACATGCATATCCATGTTCATAGCAGCACAATTTACAATTATAAACAGCCAAATTATGGAACCAGCCTAATATGTCCATCAAAGGATGAATGGATCACAAAACACTCTGTACCCCAATATGATGTAAAATTACGATGCACCCAATTTAAAAATAAAAGAAAGAAAAGCAGAAAGGGAGTTACAACCAAAAAATAAAAGTGAAAGGTTCTGAGAGAGAAGTTGAAGGGTCAGTCTAAGTAATAAACATGAGCATATGTTTTTGTTTTCACATAAACAAGCTTACGTGTTTCAGTGGTTCAATGACCTATGTTGCCTCTTTCTGGCTTTCTTCTTGTGTTTCAGGTATTGAGTCTGCTATTAAAGTGACTTCTGAATATGAGTTCTTACTCTTTATCCTACTTATATTATGAAATGCAGTGTAGTTCACTGGAAAGATGCTTGCCCCAAAGCAATAAATATTTCAATAAAAAATGTACTGCATGGGCACAAAAGAAAACTATTCAGCCATAAAAAAAAGAAAGAAAAATCTAGCCATCTGTGAAAACATGGATCATTGTGTTAAGTGAAATAAGCCAGAAACAGAAAGAAGTACTACATGAGCTCACCCACACATGGAATCTAAAAGAGAAGACCTCATAGTATTGGAGAGAGCAGAGGAGGGAGAGATGGGGAAAGTTTGATCAATGGATACTAAGTTACAGTTCCACAAGAGTACAAAGTTCTAGGGTGCTATTGCTGAGTAGAAGGATTGTAGATAACAACAATGGACTGTATATTTCAAAAAACTGGAAGAAAGGATTTTGAAAGTGTTTACAATAAAAATGTGATAAATGTTGGAGGAAATAGATATGTTTAACCTAGCTTAAACATTATGTAGTATATACATGTATAAAAAGATTACATTGCACCCCATTAATATGTAGAATACAATTTTTATGCATCAATTAAAAACAAATTAAAAAGAAGCTGGGCATGGTGGTACATACCTGTAATCTCAGTACTTGGGAGACTGAAATAGGAGGATCACAGGTTTGAGGTCAGCAACTTAACAACACCCTCAGCAGCCTAGAAAACCCTATTTCAAAATAAAAATAAAAAACAGGGATAGAGTTGTCTCTTGGAGGTAGAATGACCTTGGATTCAAGTCCCAGTACCACACAAAAAAAAAATTAAAAGAAAGGTTACCTGGGATTACATTAAACTGAAGAGCTTCTGTGCAGCAAAGGAAACTATCAAGAACCTCAACAGAGAGCTGACAGAATGGGAGAAAATTTTTGCCAACTACTCCTCTGATAGAGTACTAATATCTAGAATATACAAAGAATTCAAGAAACTCACCGCTAAGAAAACAAATTACCCAAGCAAAAAATGGGCAAGTGAACTAAATAGATACTTCTCAAAAGAAGAAATACAAATGGTCAATAAATGCATGAGGAAATGTTCAACATCATTAGCAATCAGAGAGATGCAAATCAAAACTACCCTGAGATTTTGCCTAACAATTAACAATTAGAATGGCAATCATTAAAATCACAAACAACAAATGCTGGTGAGGGTGTGGAGAAGTGGGAACCCTAATAAATTGTTGGTGAGATTGCAGATCCATCACTAGTTTGTAAATTCACATTGAATTCCTCATCCCTAGTAGTGTTATTGGATAAAAAAACATCCATCCAATCAATATTATTGAGTCAACAAATGAATTTTGACCTTGTACTTGATTTGCTAACTGTATAATACAATTTCAAGTTCATTTGCTAATTTCTATGAAATTCCCTGCCACCAATACAGTTAATTCAGATCTATAAAAAAAGGTCATTAGAAGAAAACAGATAAAATGCAAAGGGAATGTTTAAATGATTTATCAGAAGCAACTACTAAATTACTAAAATCCTGAGGATTATAGAAATAGATTGAAAAATTCAATAAAGCAAACACAGATAATACTGTTTACATAGATTTAACCTTTAAAATGAAAAGCAAACAAACTTATCATTATATTTTTTTCTTAGTGAAATCATGGATAGGGTTTTACAATATTCACTTCATACAACTTTGAATTGCTAATTTATAATCCTCTGAATTTTGGCAAAGTAATATTTTATTTAAAATGTTATGCTGATATGTGAGAAATTTACACTGAAATCAATAAATGTTTGGTTTTTGTTGTTGTTGTTGTTGTTGTTTTGGGTGTTTTTTTGTTTTGTTTTGTTTTTTATAGTACTGGGGATTGAACCCAAGGGCATTCTGCCTTTGAGCTACACCCCCAGCCCTTTTTTTTTTTTTTAATATTTTGTTTTGAAACATGGTCTTGTTAGGTTGCCAAGAGTCTCACTGTGTTGTTGGAGCTGGTTTCCAACCTGCAAACCTCCTGTCTCAGCCTCCCAAGTACTGGAATTATAGGCATGGGGCACCAATAAAAATTTTTAAAGCAGAAGCAAATTTCCTTCCTGGATCTCAGAGTGACTGTCCCCAAGTTCATGGGCTTTGTTTCTCCATTTGTTTGTTACTGTTTTCTTTGTCTTGGTGTCACCAGGATGATCCTCAGCTGCAAAGTTCTCTCTCTCATTTGCACGTGTGAGTAATCATCAGCCACTCCAGCCCTAAACGATTCGTGCGTATCAGCCCCACATAGGACTTTTCATGATGAAAAAAATAAAATGGCAAGAAATAGTTCCCAACCTCGAGGCATTTATTATCCAAGTGGAGAGACAGTCATAGGCCAAATCAACTGTTTTACAAAACGGAATTCATTCAGCATCCATCCAGCCATCCCGTTGTTACTGATTCATTCAGCAATGTTTATTTACCACATATAAAGGTACAGGTTCTATGGAAAATACCAAAGATGAATAAAACCTCTCAGTCTGCCTCTCTCTCTCTCTCTCTCTCTCTCTCTCTCTCTCTCTCTCTCTCTCTCTCTGCTACATCCCCAGCCCATTCCTTCTCTTTCGAAAGTGCTACTTCAGTAATACAATTTCAAAGACAAAAGAATTAAAAGACACTGTAAGAAGTTTTTGGTTTCACGTTGCTTTGCACATAAGTCAGTCAAGAATCATGTCGAATGAATAAATGTGATGTTTTAACTGCTTAATCTATTATGAGTACGTGCACAGACTCACAGCGAATGTCAATGAAAGTCACTTCTGATAATAATACAGAAGTATAATATATGCAAAGGATCTTCCGGACATGGTGTCCACTTTGATCTTCTTTTTAAATACTATACTTTATTTCTGATTTTTAAAGTGTACTTTGAAATTCTCTGATCTTCTCTAATGAGATACTTGATAATACAAGGCCTCGCCTCATGTTTTAGAAATGAATTTGTGGTGTCTACGTTAGCCAGAATTGGGCTTGGGGAATTTGAATAATGGAGCATATTATTAACAGTACTTGTTCTTATTTTATTCTGTTACCACAAACCAAGTTACTTCAGCAATTTTTACCTACTTAAAAAAAAGTATACAAATTAGAGTATGTCTTTAGAAATGAATTGCTTCTAAATAAACTTTAGATGCAATTAGAATTATGATACTTATCATGAAGGGTTGGGCCTCCTTCCATTTGGCACTAGTGACAAAGGTTAAAAATGTCCTTCTATAAAATACCACATAATTAAACAAAGCAATTTTGTAATTGCCCACTATGCAACTGGATAAATTCCAAATTTCATAATTATTTTAACCTATATCTGATCTACCAGTACAAAAATAAATAAATCCAAAGGATAAAAGAATGCATTTTCTCTTCAGCACAATTTAGTTTTGTTCTCATTTCTTACCACGTTAAAAATAAAAATAACAAGTAGTTTTCTAATCCTTGTATCTCTCTCCTCAAATAACTACATATAACTACTGCTATAATATCCCGGGCTTCTTGTTTGAGCATTGGAAATGAAAGCCAAAACCCTGCATGGGAAATGAGTATTATCCAACATACTGAAAACTCAACCCCCACCACCAACAGGTGCAAGAATAATGCGTAAGGATAAGTTAAAGGAACTCATTAATACAATCTGATAGAGAAAAAATTCTGGAAGGGGTAAATCTCCATTTCCCAGCTGGGTCACATTACAATACTGTGTAGGCATACCATTCCTACCTCTCTTCAAAGTACCCAGGGGACAGGCTTTCTCACCAGGTACCAGATAAATATCCTGAAACCTCAGGGTCCACCCTCCCTTCCCCTCTATCACAGATAACAACATTGCCTGCAGGTAATTCCACCGAAAGGATCCACTCTGCACAATCCACACACTCTGAGAACAAAAGGAAAGGGAAAAAAAAACTTTTTAAGCCATCATCTATAATTTCTAGGTCACTGGAAGAACTTTAAAAATCAGTGATGACCAAGTACTTTCATCAAATATCTATGATATACCTTAGGCATTTTGCTGAGTACCAATCCTAATACCTCAGCCAAATTTTACCTTGGGGCAGTACCCTTGTTGGTTATTAGTCACTTTATGTGGAAGTGGTATTCTTGCTCTAGGCTCAGAACATTTCTCTACACTACATTGAGCAAATGTCCCCAGATTGGGTGAAGATGGATGGAGTTCCCTGAATGAAAAGTCCAAAATGTGATGACATCTATTGGACTCGCATTCAGATTTCACTCTTAGCACTGGAGAATAACTTCTCCAGAAAGTCCTTTTTGTCTTCTGGGAAATTGCAAAACAGAACACACTGACCAATGCGTTATAGGATCCAAGTCCAGTGACCCTCCCGGATTGACCTTCCCGTCCTTGTGTTCAGACCAAGGAGGAACAAGGGTCATGGATACTGGTCCAGGTAGGGCAGTCCAGATTTGTCTCTCGGCCTGCACTCTTTCTGAGTTTTGGAATATAAACCTAGAATTCAATTATCTGATCTCTACACATATATAATCTCTAGTGTAAGTTCCAACTAGAAAATAACTTGGAGCAATATGAAAAGGGCATATGTTTATACACCCCTTACTCTGCCAGACACCTTTCTGGGTGTTTTACAAAAATCATCATTTTAAATCCACAGGAGAAGTCCTCTAATTTTTTTTAAACATGAGAATACTAAGGTTCTCATAATTTAAGAGACCTTCTCAAGGCCATCCAATAAGGAAGGGGTATGACAGCGTGTGTCCTCACAGCCCATGGCTTCTTTTACAGCATGTCACCTCTGTGAACTTTACATTCAAAATGCTAAAGTTATGGTGTTTAATCTCTAAGTCTTATTTTCTTTGTCTATAAAAGTGCACATTTCCCAAGGTCACAAAGCTGATAATTTTCAGATGGATTTCTGGCTCTTTCCAACACAACACATTAAAAAGAAACTGAATATTTAACCTTCCTCTGCCAATTATTTTTCCTCCAGTTTCTTCCTGCTCAAACCTTAGAGGATAATTCAGAAGTCCCCTTTCTCCTCCCTGACACACCTTTTGTGTGTGGAGGGAGGGGAAGGTACTGAGGATTGAACCCAGGGGCATTCTACCTTTGAGCTACATCCCCAGCCCTATTTCATTTTTTTATCTTTGTTTTTTTTTTTTTTTTTGCGGTACTGGGGATTGAACTCAGGGGCATTCTACCTCCAAGCTACACCCCCAGCCCTATTTTTTATTCTTTTTATTTTGAAACCCAGTCTCACTAAGTTGCGGAGTGCCTCACTAGGTAGCTGAGGCTGGCCGCGAACCCGGATCCTCCCGGTCTCAGCCTCCTGAATGCTGGGATTACAAGCGTGCACCACCACGCCCGGCTTCATTTTTTTATCTTGAAACAGGGTCCCATTACGTTGCTGGGGCTGGCCTTGAACCTGTGATTCTCCTGTTTTGGCCTCCCAAGTACTGGAATTACAAGTGTGTGCCACCATGCCCTACTCTGATGCATCTTTTACCCATAAAAAAAATTCTACCTCCAAAATATGATTTAAATCTGTCATTTCTCTTCAGCTTCAGCTCCAGCTCCATCTCTAGGACTAACTGCCACCATGTCCAGCTGAGGCTGAGTGAACTCCCTCATCCATTCTTTCTTTCTCCAATCTTCCAAGAGAACTAGAGGAATCTTCTGGAAACACAATTTAGGCCATATTACCCTTTTCCTAAAGCCTTTCACTGACTTTTTATTTTGAGATTACTCCTCCCATCCTACCAGAATTTAACCAACCATTTCTACCATTGTTGCTAACAATGCTGGCATTCTGATCTCAGAATTACGGCCTCCAGATTTGTGAGAGGAAAAAAAAAAATCCCATTGTTTAAACCACTCATTCTACTATATCTTATTACAATAGCATCAGCAAGCTAATACACCTTCTTTCTTTGTTTTCTATATTAGCTAAGATATGAATCATGAAGAAAAACAAAATTGTGTCATTTGCAGGAAACTGATTGGAGCTAGAGAACACCATGCTAAATGAGATCAGCCAGACTCAGGAAATCTGAGGGCCCCATGTCTTCTCTCATATGTGGAAGCTAGAGAGAAAAATAGGAAAGAAAGGGGACCTTATGAAATTGAGAAGAGAGACCAGTGGAGTAGTGGAAGGAGGTTGGGAGAGGAGGAGAGGAAGGGAACAGGAGGCTTTCGGAAGGAAACAGACAAATCGTGTTATGTTTGTATATGAAGGTATCACTACCGATCTCCCTCGCATGCATGAGGAGGGATAATGGGGGTAGTGGGGTGCACAGGGACATACACCAAGAGATATCATGTGCATGTATGAATGTATTGCTCTGAATCTCATTAAGATGTTTAACTACAATGCATCAATTTTAAAAAAAGATATGAGCTTAGCAGCGATAACAAAGAGACTGGGTGATACAACGGTTTAAATAAGATGGAACGCCATTCCTCTGCCACATCGTAAGGCATCAATCTGTGACTATATGGGTGGTCCCACCATCTTCAACGTGTGGCTTCCTTCTTAGAGTACAAGGCCGCTGTTTCTTTTCTCTTTGTATTCTAGAACCATAAAGGCAGCAAGGACCAAGGGGATACACATGCTTCCTTTTTCAGGACACATCTCAGAAATAGTAAAAAATAATCCTCTACATATGCCATGGGCCAGAACTTATGTCCCTTGGACAAGCTGCAAGACATTCTAGGTACCTGGCCATGTCCCCCTGCCGAAACTTAGGCACCAATCATTAAGATGGACAGAATGGACACTGATGAAAGAGGAACGGCCCCCGTGCTTCCTCTTTGCAAGATGTGGATTAGTAAGTACATATTTGTTTGGTTGACAATTTGTTTGGTGCTTGTTCTTTCCTTCTGACTGTAAATTTGATAAGGGAGAAACATCATACATGTTTGGATCAGCATGATGTTCCCCATGCCAGCCAATCACAGTTCCTGAAGTATACTAGAAGATTCATAAATATTTGATAATTGAAAAAGTAAACAAATATGTTCTTTACTATACAATCTAAAATGTCCTATCTTCCTCCAAAAATATTCCTCGAGGGATAGAATACTCTCTGTGTCCACAGACAGGTGAGTATCCACTCAACTCTGTCGGTCTCAACACTGCCTCCAATCTTCAGCACCCATCTTTCTTAATAGTCTTGTCTGGAGCTTATTAATACTCTACTGAAATTTTATTCTTGGCAGATCTCTTTCTCAACCTAGTATTACATTTGTCACTAGCAATCACTTCCTGTGATTCCTCAAAATTCATTCAGCCTTGGTTTCCCTTCTTTTAAATAATGTCACTTCCAAACCCCTATTTTGAGTGATGGCTTACCCTTCTTTCATTCTCCTATCATGATTAAGCTTTACTCATTGATTTGTCACTTCCTTCTTTTCATTCAATAGTGATTTGAATATCTATTCCCTGCACTGTGCTAATCTCTCCCTAAGAGAGTACAGAGTCTACATGAGAGACAGAGTAGCAAACAAATAATTCAAATTCAATGTAGCAGATACTATAACTGAGATATGTTTAGAAAACTATGGAAATACCTTATGGAGTACCCACTGTTATCTTATTGGATCTATGATTATCATCAGATCATCTCAGCTTTCAAGATAAGAAACCTGCGAATCAAAGGTAAAGAATTTGCCCAAGGTTAGACAACCAGGAAACAAAAAAGCAATTGCCAAATTCAATACTATCTGACAACAAACTCCCCATCTTTCCTCTCTACAATGCCCGAATGCAAATCCCATCCTACTGTAGAGCGAGTTCTCCTAAGATGGCAGCAATTCAGCTGCTTCTTAGCCATGTCCTCCAGCTTCCAGACCCCCAAGGCACCCTCGATAGATCAGTGTAACACTTCCCATGCTTTTCAGTCAATCTAGGATCCTTGTCAGGATAATAGATGTTACTAGAGTGACGTAATACAAAGAGTACCTTTGCTTTCTGGCATTCCAGTTACATGTTGCTGCAAACTATCCCAAGTAGATTAAAACAGCAATTTATTATCTCTCATCATTCTGCATGACTGGGTCCAGCTGGATTGTTCTCACTCAGGATTGAATGTCATTGCATTCAGGTGCTGGCAGGGGTCTTCAGAAAGTTCTTTCATTTACATTTTTGGTTCCAGCAAGGGTGACTGAAATAACTGGGAATTGATCAGATGTCTCCCCATGGTTAGATTGGACTACCGCACAGCATGGACGTCTCAGGGCAGCTGGACTTATTACAGGACAACTGGCTGCTTCCAGGAAAAACAAACTCAACTTTCATATCTATAAAATGGTGAAAACAACCACACCAAGAGACGTCATGTGCATATATGAATGTATCACTTTGAATCTTACTGCGATGTTAAATTATATTGCACCAATAAGATGGAAGGAAGGAAGGAAGGAAGGAAGGAAGGAAGGAAGGAAGGAAGGAAGGAAGGAAGGAAGGAAGATTAAAAACAATATTTTCTCACTGGGTTGATGTGAGAATTAAATAAAACAAACTGCAAAGTGTCATGAGCTAAGCAGGTGCTAAGTGCTGGTCCTCTTTCCCATCGTGCTCCACCCTCACTCTCAAGCAAAAGCTAGACTACAGTTTTCATTAAAGATTGTTTAATGAATGAATGAGTGAAACTATATAATTCGTGAAACTTCCATAGTAATCTTCCAACTCTCCATTCATCGTGCCTCTCTCATGCTGAAGAATGCAGAGCATCTTTTAGTTACTAAAGACAGAACTTGGGACCTCCCAATGCCCGGTGCTCCATTCCCCACACCTTCCCCAGACAGATCTCTGCGGTGCAACACCACAACACAGTGTGTACTTAAAACTACCCCCTTGCTGGCACAGAAGCCAACTGAAAGAACATCCAATGGTCAAAGGTGAAACAATTTGACCTACAAAATGAATAAGGAAGAATCATATCATCATAACCTGAAATACAAAAGAAGTATTCAGGAGTCCATATATACATAAAGAAATGGCTGGATTGATTGATTGATTGATGGATGGATGGAAAGAATGAAACAAATCTCTTGGTCAGAATTTCAAATACTTCACGTAGACATTTCACCTTCTGGGAGGTGGAGCATAAATCCCCACTCCTTCACTGTGGGCCCCACCTAGTGACATCTTTCCAAAGGGATAGTATGGAAGAGATTTAGAAAATGAGTAATTTTTCAGTGGAGAAACCTGACAAACACTACTTCAGCCACATGATCCAGTTCTACATCAACATCAACAGTCATTCTACAAAATTTCTCTTGATATATGGGTTAAGAATTATACTTCACCTCTGCTGTTCCTCCCCAAAACGTATTGCCCCAGTCCAATGAGAAAAATATTAGACAGGCCCTGAGGAGGAATACCACCTGTCCTTCTCAGACTGTCATGAGTATACTACTCCTGGGTATCTTCCAAAGGAACTGAAATCAGAATATTATAGCAATACATGCATATCCATATTTATAGCAGCACAATTCACAGTAGCCAAATTATGGAACCAACCCAGATGTCCATCAACAGATGAATGGATCACAAAATTATAGGCTATGCACACAATGGAATTCGACTCAGCAACAAAGAAGAACAAAATTATGTCACCTGCAGGAAAATGGATGGACCTGGAGAACATTATATTAAGTGAGATTAACTTGCAGGAAAATGGATGGACCTGGAGAACATTATGTTAAGTGAGATTAGCCAGTCACAGAAAGTGAAGGATCATATGTTTTTGCTCCAGTGTGGAAGCTACAGAGTAATCGGGACACCAAAGGGACTTTAGATAATGGGGGAGACCCCAGTGGAGAGAGGGAGGTAGTCTAGAAGAGGGAGAGAGAGAAATAATGAAGGAAACACTTCCATGGACATTAAGTACATATGTGATAATATCAATGCCAATTTCAATATCTTTTATGGGGAATAAGGGGAGTGGGGAGTGGGGAGGGAACTGGGGTGCAGGAAACTCACCGACTGCTATGAGTATGTACTATTTACTACATTATGATGTGAAACTATAAGACTATAATGCACCAATAAAAGTATAAAAAACTGTCCTGGGTATCAAAACAAGGAAAAGCTGAGAGATCATCACACCCAGGAGGAACCTTAGGAAACGTGATGATTAAGTCTCATGTGGCTCTGGATGAAATTGTGGTCCAGGAAAAGGATGTTGGATAAACACTAAGTAGATCTGAATAAACTATGGATTTAGCTAAAATAATGTATCAATATTGGTTCACTCATTGTAACAAATGTGCCATACCAATTTAAGATAGTAATAATTGGAGAAATGGGGTGCACAGTATATGGGAAATTTCTTCATAATTTTCTTTAAGTCTAAAAAAATATAGTTCTTAGGGGAAAAAATACACCTTGATAAGCACCACCCTCTTATTGCCACCTTCTGAGGCTCTGTGAGACACAGTGATCATGCCACAACAGGCTCAGGTCCTGGACACAGAAGTGTGTCTTCACCTACTCGGAGGCGGAGTATGGGCGCCACAATTTGGAGTAGCATGTCCATACTAATCCAACGTGCACTCTGTCTGAATGGCTTTGTTCATGACACAACTGTCCCTCAGATCTCTAAGTTCAAGACCTCAAAATCAGCCTGTCTCTTTTTGCCCCATTCTCTAAACCCAGTTGCTTCTAACTCAGAATTTTTTCTCAACTCTAGGGCCGCTGTCTTGGTTCAGGTCCTCAGCATTAATCATCCTCAAATCTTTGTAATGATCCTCTTTCCGGTTTCTGTCCATCTCCTGAGGTCATCAGAGTTAGCTTCACCAAACAGGTAGTTGATCATGCTTAAAAATTCTCCATGCAAGCCGGGCGTGGTGGCACACACTTATAATCGCAGTACTTGGGAGGCTGAGACCGGAGGATCCAGGTTCGAGGCCAGCAGCAGTTACTTAGTGAGGCCCTCTGCAACTTAGTGAGACCCTGTTTCGAAATAAAGAATAAAAAATAGGACTGGGGCTGTAGCTCTGAGGTAGAATGCCCCTGGGTTCAATCGGCACATAGAATGTACACTTACTTGCATTGAGAGAAGGCGCTTCACACCTTGACCCCAGGTCACATTTCTACTCTGCTTCCCTACCCTCCTTCTGATACACCCCACACTGCAGCCATGCCCGTTCACTTCCCCACTTCACAGACATGTCCTGTAGTCTAGTGACTCATGTGTTTGCATGAAGCTCGTGGGAATATTCCCGTCATCCTCTCTCATCCCTGCGTTCCCTCGCCAGGTGACCCCCTTGCTCTACAAACCTCATCTCAGAAGTATCTATTGCAGAAGCTTCCCCTGACTCCCTCAGGCAGAAATGGACCCTTTCTAGCACCACTCGCACTTGATGATGCTGATAGCATGAGAAGATGATAATGTGTGCGGGCCACGTGACATCCGCGCTGTCCTCTGCGCCCATGCCAATGTCTTCCACATGGTGGTACCCAATTAATGGATGCCGGATGCTCCCATCTAAGACACACCACGATCCATCTGAGTCACAGCCCCTGAGGACCCTTTTCCCATCATCTCTGACCCCATCAGAACCTCTTTTGCAGATGACTGTCTTTGGTGGCTCAGATAAGGATTGGCCAGGACAATTTGCAGTAGAAAACAGCAGAATTCGGAAAAAATGGACACCTTGCACATTAGCCACAGGCAGAAGCACAGAAGGCAACCCAACTGGTGGCTGTTTCTCTCCTTTTGTGTAAAATATGTTTCCTGTGTCACCAATATATACTGCGGACTCAGGATGAAGCAGCTATAGCCATCAAGGGGTAGGGTAAACCATCTGCTTTTCCCAGTAACTACAGTGCTCCATTGTTTCTTTGTTCACTAATCAAAGACTTATAACTTGCAACACAGAACACAGGAGTACCTTGTCCAATCTTCAAGCACAGGTGCTGGTGTGCACTGGACTGGCTAGCATGATAGTCCCTCCATACCCTTTAGGGTCGACGAAATGCTTCTCCAAAGTGGTAAATATACTACGACAAACACAGATCCAAAAAGTATGTCACTAATCAACAAACTTGTTAGATGAAAAATGTGTCACTTATCAACCAACTTACTAGATGAAATTTAAACTTCTGCAAATCATACAAAAATCCAAACACATTCCTACAAGATGGTGCTAAAAATTAAGTTTAAAGTTGGACTCCTAACCACTGAATACCAAATGAATATCAAAGGCCACAATTACAGATTGTTTTTTCAAAGATCTTTGTAAATAACTATGTATTTTATCATAAGAAAGTCATTTATTTTATAATTTGTCTAATAATATAAATTATAAAGCACTTGAATTTTTTTCTTTGAAATTTTTGTTTGTTTGCTTGTTTGTTTATTCCTTACCTATTCTTTGAATTCTTCAAAACACATAAGGCCCATTATTAGTCTAGAAGGAGAGGAAATGAGCACAAAGCTATTAGAAATTGGTGCTCACTGTTGGACTCAACTATGCTGTGTGTCAGCACAATACTACCTCTTGTGAAAAGCATGATTTTTTCCCACTGGAACCTAAACCTGTTTTCCATGATCCTGATAACAACTAATTCAGTTCTATGAATACCAAAGGTAGAAATTTAATGAGTTTCAAAGATTAGAGTTATTATACAGTGTGATTTTCTTAATAAAACTTTGCTAAATTTGTCAAAAAGTATCCCAATGTCAAGATTAACTAACATCTTAATAAGAACCAAAATCAGAAAGACCACATTTTAATGTGCAGAAGAGCTCCATGTTTGGGGTGATGCTCAACTGTTACCATCTTGAAATTCTTAATTCTTTTGTCTTTGCACTTGGGTTTTGGAAGCAAACTCCCCGGGGACAATGGAGCCTGCCCATGAGCAGAAGAGACACATGCAACATGCATGTCTGGCTCTGTTTTTGCTGCCTCATTTGCAGGTATTCTTCATGTTTCCCCATGAGCACAGAATTCCAGTGGAGCCAACGTGTGGGGGACTTAACAAGATTCAGGTCTGTAACTAAGTGGGGTGCAGACATGCTTTCTCTTCAAATCAGAACTTGCTTAAATGCAGAAAGAAGGCAATGACGTTCTAAGAAAGGTGAACAACCAAGGATTGTGTTACAAGTCGAACTGAGCCCTCTCTCCTGACACACAAGTCCTAGGCTGAAGTCCTCACCATTATATCTCTACATGCAACCGTGCCTGCAACAGAATCTTTGCAGATGGTAGTTAAGGCAGGTTAAGTTAGGATGAGGTCTTGCTGGCATACATAAACCCTAATCCAATATGACTGGCATCCTTATAAAAGGGAGATTCGGGTTTAATCACAGGGACAGGAGGAACACCACGTGAAGTTTTGAATTACGTGGCCACAAGCCAAGGAACTACCAGCAGCTAAGGGAGGGGCTTGGAAGAACTTTCCCTAGCACCTTCAGAGGGAGCAAGACCCTGTCATCAACACCTTGACCTTGGAGTACCAGCCCACAGAATTCTAAAACAATGAACTTCTGTTGTTGAAGAGAGAGAGAGAGAGAGCTTTTTTTTTTTTTTTTTTTTTTTTTTTTTTTTTTTTTTTTTTTTTTTTTTTTTTTTTTTTTTTTTTGAAGATTACTACCTTTGCTTTATTGCTTAGTTCATTTACAGACATGGAAGCTTGTCTTACCATCGGTCCCTCTTGCACTCTGGGTCTCTGAACTGTGGTCCTGTGTCTGCAGCCGGCTCCAGCCCACCCTACAAGTTCCTGGAAAATTAGGGGGAAACGCTTCAGGACCAGAGTGGAACTCAGGCTGAGAAAGAACCAGGAGCTAGGCCGGCTTGAGGGTCTCAAGGGACACCCAAAGTGCCATCCAGCGCCCAGGTTCTTCCCGCACATGGCAAACCCAGCCCACACGGAAACACCCTCCGACCTCGAGTTCGACCACAAAAACGAGAGATCGCATTTTTATCTTAATAGGTTCTCTATATGATTATTAGGTAGCAATGATGTAAAGTCTTCTTTTTGTTGTTGTTTTCCAAACTGGTATTTGCATCGGATTTAGCAGCTGATAACAGAGATTATGAAAATCTTGGCTAAAATTAAAATGCCAAAACTGGATCTTCTGGATAATGAGAAACTGATTGGCTTTATTACTGAAGAGGAAATGAAAACAGCAATAGAGAAATTTTGCAAGTAGCTAGCCTCCTGTGGAGATGAGTACCAACTAGAGCAGGATAAAGCTTTTGAGGGAGAATCAAAGGATATGCTATGCAGGATTTATGAGGACTCTCTACTTATGAGACCTATGAAAGCCCTAACGCAAGGGCCTTTGTTCTTATAATCTGTCCAAAGTACCAACATTGGTCCTGTTTGCTTAATTAATTGCACTGGGGGGAAAAAAAGTCTTCCAGGTAGTAAATGGATAGAATAAATTCAGATTAAGATTGGTGGTGGTTTCTTGCATGGCTGCGTTTGTAATATGTGCAAAATTTCTAATTTAAAAGTGTCAGCAAATAGATTTAAACCTCCCTTCTCTAGCAATTTATGAATTTGCACAGGAAACCTTTATCGTGTAGAAGAAGAATATTTACAAAAGCTCTTAAGCAAATTTCATTTCCAAGAACTAGTAAATGAAATATAAGGCATGAATGAACCCCTTTGTGCCTACACAGTTACCAGTAAAGTGCTTATTTCTTCCTGGGAAGAAGCATGAGGGGTGCAGAGGCCTTTTGACTTCATTTAGTCTGTTGACAAAAGAAGTTTATGTTTAACTCCATAATACAGTAATTCCAGATAAAAGTTAGACGCCAACCATCCTCCATAACTTCATCCTACAGGAATGTGTCCATCCTACTTTCCAAATTACTTCTAAAATGCTACCGCATCTAAACTAACCACAAGCAAACTCTGCACAATAACAACAAAAAAGACCAAAACGTAAAGTAACTTTGCTTAACAGCACTTAGCAAGTGGCAAAGGAATATCAACCGAATCTCTTCAGCCAAGGGAACTTTTCTGACAGGCATTATCCAAACATTCCTACAAACTTTGCAGTTGATCATTTATTTATTTGCTTCGGTTTTTCTTCACCATAGCCCCACACTGCCTATGCGTGAAGGAATAGAGAAATTTTATATTATTTCAATTGCTTTTGAAATATCCTAAGAGATGACACAAATGCACATCACACAAGCATATACCTGAGAAGAACTCTTCTATGTTGACATCCAAGTTTCTCCCCACTTTCTGAGCACCATTTGTTTCTGCGTGACCCAAAAAGTCCTTGATGTAGATGAACAATTCAGAGTGCTGGTTCTACTTAACGCAAGATTTTCCAGACTGGTAACTTGTTTGACCCTCAAATATTTATTTCCTTTCCTTTTCTTACAACTATTAAGACATTTTACTTCACAATAAACTGAAAGGCAAACGATAGCATATTAAGGATGCAGGAGTTAGTCACATCGGGTATACCCATGTACTGACTGTAAGAATTCTTTAAAACATTAAAAATTTTGTTATAGTACACACTTGGCTTATAAGCTGATTTTTTGACATTTTCTTATCCTCAGTTTGCATGTTAAATTAATATATCTATTTTTCGAATATCAAAACCAGGCTGACTATTGTAGAATTTTATGATTATAGGAATACACTGTTATTTCACTTTGCCAAAACTATTACAGATTACTGGAGGAGTCATAACAAGAAACAAATTGCTAAGGAAACTATTAACTGTTTAGTATTTCCAGCCCACATGGAAATATTAGTGTTGTGTATTCATGAGGCTATGATACTTATATTTAGCATAAAATTAATGTTCTCCCAATGTAATGTTTTGGGTTTGGGGTTTTGCTTCTGTTTTTAGCATTTTGGTCAGACTCCCATGGAAACCAATGTCTTTCAAAGTTAAGCACAGGTAAGGCTTTCTAGTGATACATCTGAATTTTGAAAGTTGTGGTCCAGAGCAATTTATTATAGTTATGGGAACTACTTCAACAGACCAGTTGACCCATCTAAGAGGGACTATGTCACGTATAATGGCAACAAGCCATTGTTCAAAAGGTGGTCAGCTTTTAAAACTCTCTCAGAGTTTCACTAGGGGTGGGATTGGGATCTGGGCCCCACATTTACCACCCAGAAATATCAGGCTCTAGGGCCTATTAAGCCAAACCCCAAATCCTAGATTCAGTCCAAAAAAACTCAAATCAGGCTGAAAGCAGACAAAGGAGAGCCATGATCCAATGAGAAGCACTGGAGTTGTGTATGCACAAAGTATCGTACTCGAGTCTGCCAAAAGCAGCAAGCAGAGGAGGTGGCGGTCAAGGCAGGTCTTGAAAAGCGACCAGGAGAATGGCTTCTGCATAAGGAGCAGGCATTCCCTAAGAGAGGAGAGAGGAGACACGCTGAGGCTCAGGGTATGAGACAGCTCATCCCAGTGTCCACTGTGGATAGATGCAATGCAAAGGGGGAAGGTAGAGTTCTGTGACCTCTACTGAGAAAGCTCAACGAGTCCAGAGGAGCAGCCTGGAGGACTGGCTTAGAGATGCCAGCCAGGGCATGTGAGAGGGCAGGTTCTGGAAGGGAGACTTGCATGCATGGAAGAAGGGCAGCTGAGACTGCCACCAAGGCAGGGACCTCGGAGCAGACTGCCCGTGTTCACATCCTGGCTCTGCCCCTTCCTCACTTCGGGAGCATGTGGCCTGCTCATCTGAGAAAATGGAAGAGGCACAGTCTCTAAGATTATCTTACAGTCATTGTGAGGATTAAGGGAGTTAATTATTTGTAAGGTGTTTTGAACACATCTGGCAAAGAGGAAGCATGACTTAAATCCTTGGTAAACAAAGTAGTGGTTGAGGCAGTTAAGCACCGGGTCTTTACCAAGAACACCTGCTCTGGATTCGAGACTTGGAGAAGTCCTGTTTTTAAAAGAAAGACACGCAAAGGATCAGAGAAGTCTCTAGCTGTAGAATTTAAGCCAATAACATGCTTAAAGGAAGAACTTGCGTCTGGACTTCAATATTAATTAAACTGAGCCTTATATAAGAAGTTATGGTGTTTTTCCTAAAGGTGGAAGTGTTAGGTCCCATACAGAAATGGAAAATGAGTCTATCTGTTTGCTTTAGTGGACAGTTGAGAACAAAGGCTACAGATGGATGAGTCCTGAGTGAATCCAAGAGACGAGATGTTCCCCCACAGGGCTCTCTGATTATCCCTTGCCTCTCTGAGAAGCAATCTTTTCTTTTTATAGGTTCTTCAGAAAGAAATACAAGGTCATTAAGAACACCGTTTAATTCACATAGCCCAGATAATTTTGGGTAACTGTCATAACCCCTGAGTAATGCATCCAGATTGTATACAAAATAAATTGCTGCATATATATGAACAAATGAAAAATGAGCTACGGTATTCTTTATAATTGCAGCTACAATCATCTAGCTAGATCATTAAAAATTTTATAAGAACACACTGGATTGTACTTTGTCTCCAATTTAAACCTGTGTGGCCCGAGGGTCATCCACCCTCATTCATACAAATTGAAAGACAAGATTACGCCAGACAATTTGCTGGCTAGATTCTTTTGGATTTATCCTACAAACGACTGACTTCTCAAAATAATGAAAAAGAGAATTCTATCAGTTCGGTCATAGTGAAATAAATATGTGGGCACACAGGGGCACACAAAATGCTGACTTGTAACTTCAGTCATCCTAATAAAAAAAATGTCAGGATCAGAGTTTATTAAAGAGTAATTACTGCAGTTGACAATTTTGTAATAAAATCTCTTTCAGGTGTTTACAACGGAGACACTATACATTTCTTTAAAATGCAAATTAATGTGTCCCCCCACCATACCATCACCCCTATCTAAATAAAAACTACCTATAAAAGTAATTAATTGGAAAACCCAGATAAAATGTAATTTGTGGTAGGTGGAAATTGTGTATCCTAAAATGTTTCTTTTAATGAAGTAATAAATTTTCTCTTGGAAAAAAAAAGAAGAAAATGAAGTCAGGAGAATGAAAAAAAAATATGATTTCTGAAAAGACCAACAGAAGGCTTCTGAGGTCACAAATTATATTACCTTTCAACACAACTGCACTCCCTTGTGAGAAGTTCTAAAAGGTTTGGTCTAAATTTTTTAGAAGTTTGTTTCATGTAAGCATCACCATGTAAGCCAAATGATCCATTAAGAGCATTCCATTATAGCGTAACGAGTTCTGAGTTAAACACACCAAGTACTATGGCCTAGAATGCTAAGAAAATACGCAGCACAATTTCCATTTGATGTAACTCTGCAAGAAGATATTATCCACAGAACATTTGCTGCATTGAGGCATGCATTGATACAACACCCTCAGAACTTTCTGGGCTATTGGGATGCTTCTGACCCCATTTGACCAAAGTGCATCTGTCTTAACATTTTGGAAAGTTAGTCAATTCCCATTATTCATATACAGGATCCTCCTGTGTGGAGTGTATATTGCAAACTTTTTGGGGGGTGAGGGGTTCACATTCCCCAAGGACATCTATCTTGAGTATTTCTCAATGTGCTGGTTTCGGAATTTAAAGTATGGACGCTTCACATTTGTAGTTAATTAACTGATCTTGTATTGTTAATTATCCTGCTTTAGTCTTTAGTCAAGTGTCCTGGAAACACCTCTGTGGTCAGAATTACGCAAGTAGCATCTGCATGTTTAAGAAGAAAATTGATAGCTGCAAGTTACTGAGAATGTCCTGGATTCAAGATTCTAAGTATGCCCTGAGAATGTTCCGCCACATGAGCCCCGGCCTTCTGTTCAAAGTCAATGGTGCAAAAATATCCTGTGGATCTTGAACAAGTGCCATGTTGAAAGAGGGAGGAGACATTTGATACTCCGGAGGGTAAAGCAAAAGATGCATGGCTTGAAGGCATTTATGTCTTGGAGGAAGTTTAGACGGTTTACTTCTAGAAAGTACGGTTCATTCACATCGGTTCCTTTATATCTTGCTTTCTTTCCATTCCTTCACTCTCATCAGAAATCACTAAACTTGGATATTATGGAAAGGAAAGCGAGAACCCAACTGGCTTCAGAAGAGTCGAGAGTAATGCAGGTCAGAGTTCAAGCATTTACCTTTAAATTTCTGCACAAGTAGAGAGAAGTCAAGGTATATTCTGAGTAGGTGAGAGGATGGACAAAGTCCTAAAGATGAGGACTGCCCTGTTCACGTTCAAGGACCGGTGAGTACATCTGCTTCACTGAGTCAAAGATGTGCATGGGGGATGATGAGGCAGGTTATAACCAGATAGCAAAGGTTCTTGAATGTTGGCCCAAGGAGTTTGGAATGTATAGTACAGGCAATAAGAAGTCATTAAAAGCTCTTGGTGTAATGAAAACCACATTCCATGAAGAGTTATCTGAGTCTTCTGAAAGTACAGAAGAGACTTGGAAGGGCAGGAAATCTATGGAAAACTAGGAAATGGGAAGTCTCGAAATGCCCCAGGGTGCCCCTTAGCTCCATATGATGCTTACTGTCAGAGGGAAAAATACAAGCCAGGGAAAGGGGTAACTACCCTCAATCAGTCTCACCCTCACCCACTCCAAGGCTCAGCCAGCCAATCCTGAGAGCGAGAGCTTCACGGAGAACCCAAGTCCAACAGGAAGAGGGCTTCCTGCTCCACTGCCCCCTCCTGTTCACTTAGAGAGGAAGCAGAACAGATAAGGAGGCACCTTTCCTTTTAAGGGAACTGGATTCTCCTAAACTGATAAGAGCCCTTTAAGACCAATAAGCTTCTAACCTGAAACAGAGCCAACTAAATATATCTAAATTGCCCTGGATAAAAGACCCAATCTCCAGAGGCCCCTTATCAAAGTCATTAATCTTTCTACATGTTCTTCCCAGATACCCAGTCCTGCTGCAGTCCCTCCCACTTGCCTGTCAAGTTTTAGGTCCAGAACTCCATCTTCTAATGCCAAATCAGACCTGCCATCCTCAGTCCAAGCTCAGGACACCTCTCCAGCCTTCCCCCTGGGCCTGTCTACCTGCAAGGACCTCAGCTTGTTCCCAACCTGTAAGGACCTCAGCTTGTCCCCAACCTTACTGGTTTCCAGGGGCCTCCGTGGCCTGGACCCACTTGCCCCTTGGGGATGTTGTCACTTAAGTCAGCTGGAGACACAGGAGAGCCAATGCGGGGTCTGGAACACATTGCAAGCAGCAGAAGACACAGTGAAACTGGAAGCCCTGTTTCTGGTGCTGTGTCAAAGGGAAGGGGCTACACGGCCCATTCACTCCAGAGACAAAATAACACAGGGCTCCATTCCGTGACATCTCATGACAGTCAGAAACAAGGCAAAGGAATTAAGCTTTAAATGCCTTTATGGCACTGGTACTAGGTCCTAAGGCCTAGAAACTCATAATAATTATTTACACATGCAAACAAAGGGATAGGATGAAAAAGAGACTTCTCCTGTGCCTCTCTTCTTTCAAAGCAATTTAAATTGGGTCATTGAAGAAACTCTCAGAATGCCAGCTCTCAAGAATTCTTCATGAACAAATCCAGGTCAACTTCATTTCTTCCCCGGAATACAAATTTTGAATTTTTGTATCACAATATCTCTATTCTATAAAGTATTTGCATTTTTAATGAAGATGAGAGAAGGCAAGGATAAGAAAAATGAAAATGTTAATGCATTGCAATAGACATTCGCATAGGAACTGACAGATTTTGTTCTATTCAGACACCTACATAAAATACTGCCACTTAAAAATAAAATCTCCATGAGTAGACCCAGCCCAAACCCTCCTAAAAATAGAGGGGTTTCTGACAATGCTACACCAGGATGTGTTACAGAAGGTCTTTTTGTTCTGTTACTAAACATCTATTAAGCATGTTTTATATACCAGAGACTTATTAAAGTTTGGGGGTATTGAGGAGTTTTTTTGTCTGTTTGTTTTGATTTCAACAATAGCAACAATTCAATTTCTTGCTATAAGTACAATAAACACAAAATGCTATGGAAACACACAAGAATGGAACTCGATCCAAAAAATGGAGCCAGAGAAGAGAGACTTCCTAGGGTTAGTGGCAGATGTTAATGAGTAGGAACTGACCAGGCATATAAATGGAAACTGTGAACGAAGCTGCCACAGGCACAAAAGCACAGCAGTGTGACTGGCCATGTGACCTGCAAGAGACTATAAATAATTCCATAGATGAGGGAATAAGGCTCAAGGAAGTAAGTGGTAAGTGCGTGTTCTGCTTTGGATCTGCAATGTCTCCCAAAGGTCCGTGAGTCGTAGGTTTGGCCCTTAGTGCAACAGTGTTCAGAGGTGGGGTCGGGGGAGAGCTGATTGGATCAGGAAGGCTCGGATGTCATCAGCAGATTGATCTACTGATGGGTGGTTTGTAGCTGAGCCGATGGATTATCAGGAGGTAGTAGAGACTGCTGGAGGTGGAGCCCAGTTGAAGGCCAAGTCCTTGGGACTGTGTCCTTGGATTTGTAGTGAGGAAGCCTCAGTCTGGTGTCAGAGCTGAGGATAGACGGGGCTGGGGCTGGAAAGGAGGTAGCAAAAGTAGGGAACATTCCAGAGAGAAAGGACAATGCTATCATCTAGGAATGTGGGAGTGGGAATACAATAGAGGGAATGGGGGAAAAGAGAAATAGGACTGCTGTGCAGAGCTGGGCACCTCTTAGGTGAAGATATAATCACGTAATTCACAACTATTGACTATACGATAGGTGAACGGTGGAGCGTTCTCCATGAGATGGTGCACATAGGCAGGAAAAAGTAAATTTGGGTTTGTAGATTACCATGGAGTTATCCAGGTAGAAACTTTTGAATCTCTCCTACTGCTCAACTTTGAAGGCTTACATCTAGGCATCCTTCTCTCTCTTCTATCAAACTATGAAGTTACCGTCCACAAAAATAATTCATCTCAGACTTTAGATCATTATTTTCCATAGATACCAACTTTGGAGATATGTGTTCTATAAAGACATTACTCACCAGAAAAGTTCTTCCTGTTATTCCTAGAAAGAATCCTTTGCCACATACTTCAGAAATTTACTGAGAATCTCACTGCTTAGGATTTCTTAACCTAGGGGGGGGAAAATGATTTATTTCACCAGTTTTTTTAATTTTTTAAACAATCCCTTACCCAAGATACTTTTATTCTTAATAAACTATTGCAGAAAACATTGTCCAAAACTTGTTCAAGAGTCTAAATTTTAGCCCGTAATACCTATATTCCTTCATAATCTTCATGTTTACTCAGATATGCTTCTCAAACAAATCCAGAAGGAATTCCTTCCACAGGGCTCACACAATACCATCAAAATGACTTTAAGTTTATGGTGTTGAGAGTGAATCAACAGAAATTCTTTTGTAGGAAAAGTCTCACATTAAAAAAAGAGTAAGACATTAGTCTAAATGGAACATACACACAGTCAGTACCTAAAAGACTTACAAATCATTATATCAATACTTTTATAGAAGCACTTTCGAAACACCCACAAGGCTCACGTTTAAGGTCGCCTTTGACCAGGAGGAGTCAAGAAGTCCCACTCACCAGACGCCTGTGATGCAGACGCCCGTGATGCAGCCACTTCTCGGGGTCCCAGCGCTGCTCCCTCACTCTCATTGGCTCCCTGCAAGGCCTCCCCCTCCCCCCACCATTGCCGACCTTGCATTGCTCCTCTGCACAACAGCCAGAGGGATCCTTTGACATTGCCAAGACAAGCTACATTCCTCCTCTGCTTAGAACCCTCTGAGGGCTTCTGCTTCCACTCAAAGAAGAAGCCAAAGTCCTCCAAATGGCCTCCTTGCAATCCTCTCCCCCATTCTCCATTATTCTCCCCTGGCTCACTCTGCCCCAGTGCTACCTGCTGCTGTCAGGGGCTCTGCCCTCACTCTCTGCTGGGAAGGCCCTTCTTACAAGTACCTTCCTGGATAACCCAACCCACATCATCCCTCTGCACTCCCCCACCTTCTCAGGAGGTCCTCTCCTATCTCTCTTATTTAAAACCAAAGCACACTGCACTCATCCAGAGCCCCCAAAGTTTCCCACCATGCACCATTTTCACAACAAACAAATTTTCACATATTTCCCTTACTGAATTTACTGTTGGTTTTTGGTCCCTTTACATTGAAATGCAAACTCAGTGGAAAGAGGGATGCTTCTTCTCTGTATTGTTCTTTGGTGCCAAGGACCATGCCCAACACCACACAGGCATACGATAACCATTCAACGAAGGTAAGTGAATAGTAAGTGGATTCTTAATTGCTAACAAAGGTTTCCTGTGATGGGGCCTTAGCCAGAAAAATATAGTGGAAAGCCACAGGAAGAGACCACCAGGCCATCGTTCCTCAAAACTGCTAACGGAAGCTGGGCATGGTGGTACATACCTGTACTTCCAGTACTTAGGAGGCTGAAACAAGAGAATCTCAAGTTTACAACCTGAATTACAGCCTCGGTAATGTAGCAAAACTCTCAGAAATCTAGCAAGACTGTAAGAAAGGGCTGAAGGTCAGAGGTAGAATGCCCCTGGGTTCAATCCCAGTATCACAAAAACAAACAAAACTGTCAGCCTAGCAACCATGCTGGGATTCCCCACTCACTAGCGAAATGACACATCTTTCATTTGTTCTTCCTTCCCTTCTTTTACCCATTTTCATTTTTTCTGCAGGCATTTCCAGAAGTCTATAAATGAAAAAAATTTTTTTTGTATATTACACATTTTACTGCTGACATTGACTCATACATTTTGAGAAAAATAAACCCTGTATTAATTTCCTTTTATGCTAGACATGATGCCAGATGCTATAGAGGATTTTTTAAAAAAATGAAAAGCTGTGGTCCTTGTACTTCTACTATAGAGGTAGGAAGTAATTACATATGGCTGGGGGAAGTCAGAGCTATCTTTCCAAAGGAGTGACATTTGAGCTGGGTCTGGAGGATGAGGGGAGTAAGTTTGGAATAAGAGAAATCTTCAAATTGAGGGAAGAGTAAGAATTAAGACCTAGAGGCATGAAGGCAACTTCTTAGTCATCAACCCATGTGAACTCCAATACTACTTGAGCCATCTGGCAATACTGAGGGAGTTTTTGAAAAGTCGAATAAATGAACAAACATAAGAACTGTTCTAATTACTTTAGAAGCTAAATTTGTACAATTGTATTTCATTCCGGAGAGATCAAAACTATTGTCCGGTGCTAGGTGCATCCTGCTTTTGGTGACCGTAGAGGAACTCAGTGCCTCGGTATCGCTTGCTCCAGGGTGGAAAGGACACTTCTCTTCCTTGCTTCTGCTCTTTCTTCAAGTCATCTATATTTCTCTAACTGACCTCCTGGTCTCCCCAGAGGAAAATGGAGACAGGCAGAGGAAGAGTGGAAATGCAAAAGAGAAATCTAAGAAATCTAACATATTTTTTCCTGCTCTATTCCATCTCTCTGCGCAGTGGTTCCAATTTTTGATGCGTGCTGGACTCTTGAGAGTAGACGAAAGTTGTGAACAGTGCCGCCAGGAAATTACACATGTGCAGTCTTGCTCAAGGTTCAGTCCAAAGAACAGAATCCACCCAGGAGCTGTAGTCTGTATCTTTCTACCCATTACAATATGGGAAGGCACACTGGAAGGAAGAAAGGTGGCAAAAAGAGATAGAAAGGGGCTACT
>PVLC010003752.1:51516-93104 GCA_004027655.1 Graphiurus murinus
CAGCATTCGGGAGGCTGAGACCAGAGGATCCGGGTTCGCGGCCAGCCTCAGCTACCTAGTGAGGCACTCCGCAACTTAGTGAGACTCGGTTTCAAAATAAAGAATAAAAAATAGGGCTGGGGGTATAGCTCGGAGGTAGAATGCCCCTGAGTTCAATCCCCAGTACCGCAAAAAAAAAAAAAAAAAAAAAAAAAAAGAAAGGGGCTACTAAGAAGCATCTGCAAAAATGTCTGCACATGTATAGACCTATCCATGAGCTTCCAGACCAAAACTTCTCCATAGGCTGAAAGACCTTAAACAACAGCCCAGGGCCAGAGCTAAAATGGGGAACAAACACCAAAAGAAAAACAAAACATGTCCCCTGTTTCATTTCACCCATTGAGACACCCTCAAAAGTCCGCATTATAAAACCCACAGAGCACTTAAAGGTGAGAGGATATAGTTGTGTGATCTGATCTTTAATTCCCTAATCTGAAAAATGGATATACTATAAATTCTGCCCTATCGCCCTCTTGGCATTGCTGTGAAAATCCCAATAGTCATTCGTAAGCTCTCAGTTGCTTATAGATGGTAGCTACGATTATAACCTGGTTCATGATAAAGGCCACCTTCAAGGGATCAATAGCTACTTCTACAACTGACTTCAAAGGAAAACTGACTTGCCTACTATAGTGCCCTAATTGATTCATAGTAAATAGTGCAAAATAAAAATGAAATGCTTTGACATCAGCCCAAGAAGTATTATCAGGTTGATCAGGTAGCATTTCCACTAACAGGTACCTATTAATCATTAATGGATCAGCAATGTTATTAACAGGTATGTGTGCTAGGTGTCGGTATGCTAGAGTGCTCCAGTGGAACAAGCCCAGGGTGCCAGCTCAACTTCCTCCTTGGACTTAGAAGTGCCCACCTGAGGTCACCATCCTCACCAACCTGCCCAAACTCCTCGCTTTTGTTCTCGCCATTGGTGGTGGTAGTACGGTCCTCCTGGTGGGTTCTAATGATCCTCCACCCCAACTTTGCCCTCTTCCAATGCACATATTCAGGGTCTAGCAGATCCAATCCCTTGCCTAGCTCTTCCCTTCCATTCATGATCCTGCTTCTGTCAAAACTCCATTCGTCTCTTGAAGAAAGGATGGCAGAATCCTCCTAAATGTGGACTCCATGTTGGGAACAGTTAGGTCCTCCGCAGATGAATTAGATCAAGCTTTTTAGTTGTCTTGCTAAGTCCACTATCACCTTACCAATTTTTATTTTTTTATTTTTTTATTTTTGTGGTACTGGGGATTGAACTCAGGGGCATTCTACCTCCGAGCTATACCCCCAGCCCTATTTTTTATTCTTTATTTTGAAACTGAGTCTTACTAAGTTACGGAGTGCCTCACTAGGTAGCTGAGGCTGGCCGCGAACCCGGATCCTCCGGTCTCAGCCTCCCAAATGCTGGGATTTACAAGTGTGCGCCACCACGCCCGGCTCACCTTACCAATGTTTATTTCTCATGATCTACCAATAGACGTGCTTAAAAGTCTCCCACTCTGAGGGTGGATTTGTCAGTTTTGCCTTGTAAATTGTGTCAGCTTTGTTTGTTTGGATATAAGCTGTATTATTAGGTGATTAAAAGGTTAGGATTATATATTCTTACATTCTTATCCTAAATTATTCCTTTTGTCAAAAAGTACTATTCCTCTTCAACCTTAAGAGTGATTTTTTTTGTGTTGTTTTGGTTTTGGCCACAAGGTCCATGTCACTGATATTAATATAGTTTTTGTCAATATTTAGTTTGTGTATTTTTCTACCCTTTAATTTTCAATCATTATTTTAATTTTCAATCCACTGTAAATTATATACAGCTGGCTCGGTGTTTAATTTTCCTTTTAGCTGGAAAGAATTTTTAATCTATTCTGGTAATCTCTGGGTAGTAAGTGATAAACTTGCTCTGGTTTTCTTTACTGGGCTTACTTCTGCCATCTTCTCTTATGCTTTCTTTTCATTCTATTTCTGTGCTCCCCCCCCCCCTTCTATCTGCTTCCTACTGCTTTCATCAAGTTTTACTTTCTCCTTTCCTTTCCTCTACCTATTTGAAAGTCATAAATCCTGTTTCTCTTTTTTTAGTGTTTAGTGCTTTAGTATTTTGACGAGCTGTTCCCATTTTTTGTTTACACAAAAATAGGGCAATGGCCGGGGGTGTAGCTCAGTGTCAAAGTATGTGCTGAGCCTGAGTAAGACTCTGGGTTCCATCTCCAGCACTGAACAAAACAATTTTTTTTTTAAACTAGAGCAGCGAGGGTAAGACGATGAGAACAGTGTGGAGCAGAGGTGGAGGGCACGCAGGAGGCACGGGTTCCAAGCCCGACAGCCTTCTCTGATGTGACCCTCCACTCTCCCCTGCCAGGATGAATTTCACCATAGCAACCCAAGTCCCAGCATCCTATCTCAAACATCCCTTCATTTATTCTGTATATAAGAGAAATCACTGTCCTGGTGATAAGATAAATGACAATGAAAGATAAAAAAAAAAAAAAAAAGCTTCAGTTCTCATGGAGTTAGCATTCCAGTGAAGAGGAAGTAAAATATATAGATCTCCAGATAGATGATAGAAGACAGATAGATACATAGATGATTAGATAGATAGATAGATAGATAGATAGATAGATAGATAGATAGATAGATAGATGAGATGATAGATAGGGAAGGCAGGGGAAGGAAAGAAGGAAGGAAGGAAGGAAGGAAGGAAGGAAGGAAGGAAGGAAGGGAGGGAGGAAGGAAGGAAGGAAGGGAGGAAGGAAGGAAGGGAGGGAAACTGAGGCTTAGAAAATTAAGTCAAAGTGACTTTAATCTTAAAGAGTGTTTGGGTTAATATGTGAGACTGAATGGTCTTACCATTCAGTGATATTGAGCTGAGATCGGAGGGATAAGCTCTGAGCCCTTCAAAGATACAAGCGAGAGCATCTCGAGTACATGAAGGCAAAGCAGCAAGCGTGAGTGGAGGTGATCTGAAACACAGGATGAGGGTCATCTGAGATGAGTCAGAGGAATAGATGTGCACCTCTGCATGCAGGGCTTTGGACAAGCAGCCTGAAGCTTATTCTACACATGCTTGGAAGTCATCGGAGAGTTTCTAGTAAGAAACTGTCATCGTCTAAATTCTATTTTTAAACCATCACACTGGCTGGGGAACCCTTGCACACTGTCGGTGGAAATGTAATGTGGTACAGCCATATGGAAAACAGCATGGAGGATCCTCAAAAACTTAAAAATAGAACCACCATATGATCCAGCTACTGGGTATATATCTGAAAGAAAGGAAATCAGTATGTCAAAGAGACATCTGCACTCCCACGTTCATTGCAGCACGGCTCGCCACAGCCAAGAATTGGAAACAACCCATGCGCAGCGACTGACAAAGGCATAAAGAAAATGTGGTACATATATGTACACAATAGAATACTATTCAGCCATAAAAAGGGTGAGATCGTGTCATTTTCCATAGCGTGAGTGGAACTGGGAGTGTTGTGTTAAATGAAGCAGGCCAGGCTCAGCAAGCTAAGTACCACATGATCTCACTCATGGGTGGGATCTAAGAGTTGCTGTCACAGAAGGTGAGAGGAGAGCAGGAGTTCTCAGCGGTTGGGGAGAGGACGGGGAAAGAGACTGAGGAAGGGCTGATCAATGGACACCATATTACAGCGGGGCAGGAGGAGGAAGTTCTGGGGTGCTGTTGCAGAGTAAGGGGACTACAGATGACACCAACAACAAAAAAGCTAGAAAAAGGGACTTTTACTATTTTCACCCTAAAGAAATGATACATGTTGGGGGAGATAAATATGCTTAATCTGATTTAAACATTACACAATGTATCCCTGTATCAAAATATCACATGGTGTCCCATTACTAGATGTAACATTTATGTTTTCATGTATCCGTAAAAATATATAAATTTTAAAAATATGTCACACTAGCTGATGAATTTTTGAGAGGGAGAAGTTTTTGAGGAGAGGGAACAAAAATAAAAAGCAGGCTGGCCCATACTTTCTGCCTGATTCAGGACCTACCCTGAAATTACTCTTGTCTCCATCGCCTTTGCGGTGTCTCTGCACAAAGTTTTGGTCTCTTAGCACCATCTGGTGGCCAAAATAGAAACTGCTTGGCTCTATAGTCTGAAAATACCCCTGTCTTTCCAGAACATTCCCCAAACCTCAGTCCCTCATTACATTTTTCAAATTCTACTTTTAATAGTATGTTATTCCATTTTCTTATTTTCCCTCTTTTAATAAATACTAACACAACAGTATTTTATTATTTTATTTTTTTATTATTTTTATTATAAATAAGAAAGTCTGGACTAGGTACTAGTGGACTAGGTGATAATCTTATGCATAAGAATTACTATTCGTCCTAATAGGTTTCATGGAAAAAAGGAGTTTCAAGTTATCTCTCCCTTAAAAACTACTTATAACACCTCTAGAACATATCTACAGGGTAACTAAGATTTATGATGTCACTTACGGAAAGGTTGGGTGTCAAGCTCCAGCCCATATTTTCAGCTCAGAATGTGGTCCTAAATGTGTCATCCTAACATCTGGAACAGCTGATGTGTGATGAAAGAAGTTCTGGGGTTTAGTTTTTTTTTTTCTTTTTCCTTTTTCCTTTCCTTAAGAAAGTAGCAATTTGAAGTAGCTTTGTTTCTAATGGGAAAGCTATTTATAACCCAGGAGTTGGCAGTTGTTGAAGCCAGCTCTGGCTCCTTGGGACAGACGCCCTTGAAGCAAACTGCCCTTTTCAAGACGACGATGGTCAAATCAGAAAACCCTCCAACTTTTCCTTGGGTAATTCAAAACAATCCTTTTTATAGTAATTTAATATATGACACCAAGGCCACTGATCCCCTTAGAGAGATGGCTTTCCACCTCCAGTAAGGAGATTAATCACAGGACATAGGGATACCTAGTCTTCACTGGTATATTCTTCTCTATCAAATTGAAAAACCTTAAAAACAATGCTTAGTTGGGCACCGTGGTGCACAATTGTAATCTCAGTACTTGGGAAGCTGAGACAGCAGGATCACAGGTTCAAGAGTAGCCTCAGTAATTTAGTGAGACCCTCAGCAACCTAGTGAGACCCTATTTCCAAACAAAAAATAAAAAGGCCTGGGGGGTATCTTGGAGGCAGAATGCCCTTGGGTGCA
Organism: Graphiurus murinus; assembly: GCA_004027655.1. Classification (NCBI taxonomy): domain Eukaryota; kingdom Metazoa; phylum Chordata; class Mammalia; order Rodentia; family Gliridae; genus Graphiurus; species Graphiurus murinus. The sequence goes on from PVLC010003752.1 coordinate 56,702, forward strand.
ATTCCTAGTACCAAACAAAACAAAATAAATGCTCACTTCTGTAATTTTATCCAGAAAGCTTGACACATTATGGCAAGTCTGGTAAAAATTTATTTCACCTGGCATAGAGATCTGCTGCTACTTTCCAGGCAAGATTGAAGAAGTGTTTCTTACTTTGGAAACATTTTTGGATTCTTCCATATCAAAGTAAGGTCTGGAGCCAGGCAGGGTGGCAGAGACCTGTAATCCCAGTATTTGGGAGGCTGTGATAGGAGGATCACAGGTTCAAGGCTAGCCTGGAACTTAGCAAGACTCTGTTTCAAAATAAAAAATTAAAAGGGTCGAGGGTATAGCTTGGAGGTAGAATGCCACTGAGTTCAATCAAAGGAAGGAAGGAAGGAAGGAAGGAAGGAAGGAAGGAAGGAAGGAAGGAAGGAAGGAAGGAAGGAAGGAAGGAAGGAAGGAAGGAAGGAAGGAAGGGAGGGAGGGAGGGAGGGAGGAAGGGAGGAAGAGAGGGAGGGAGGGAGGGAGCCCGAGAAGCAAAGGCAAAGCTCCTCTTTCTGGGAAAACGTATTGAAGTGTGGTTTGCAGTAGCCAGTGGCTCCATGCGACAGGCCTGCGCCTCTAATGCTGTCTTTCCCGAGCCTGGCTGTACTGTTGTATTCTCTGGAAGCTCCTGACTCGTGGACACACTCGACCTGAAGTGAGTCAGGGGTCTCAGCCTTCCTCGTAGCAGGGACTTGTCAGGGAATCTGTCACCCACCGCCATGGGCGGCAATTGGCCCTCGTTGGTACCCGGGGCCCCTGAGCGGGAGGTCAGTGATGCAGAGAACAGGCTGGGAGTGAACCCGGGAGGTGAACCGGCTGGTCCTGCGCCCAGCTGCTCTGCTCCTCCATCGGCTGGGTCACGGAGGTGGATTAGGAAGGAATTTATTCTCGGAGGCTGTCAAACAAGACATTGAGGAAGGTCGGTTCACCGAGTGGCGAGGCAGAGCAGCTGAGTTATGACCGCGGGACAGCCATAAATAGGGCTCCCGTCGGCACCCCCACGTTACCTCGCCCCTCCGTACCTCTAGCTCCCGCTTTCAGCTCTCCCTGCAATATTATAAATCCAACCCCAGCCAGTGCTCCGTCAGCACTTTTCCTCTCCTCTGCTCAGACTGCACACTGTTCGGACTCATTACTGCGCCACCCAGTCACCCGGCAGCTGCGAAGGGATCCTGTCATTTGTCTTTGCGTCTCTATAAACTCACACTATCTACTTCACAGGAGAAAGGGGAGTATCGTGAACATACATTAAAAAAAAAAAAGAAAAAGACCTGTGCAGAACTTTGTGTTTGCAGAGTATTAATTCTGCTAAGTGCCCTTGTGTTTGCAATTCTAATGTCTTGACCGTGGCCACTTTAAGTCATGGGGGGGGGGGGGAATCCTTGAGAGAATTATCAGGGAACAATTAATAATCCTTCCCTCTGCTACAAGTAGCCACCAGATGACTTGGCATCACTCACAAGACGACAGACGGCAAGGGAATGTTGGCTTTCTGCCACCTTATAAAACACGTCTCCCTTTCACTGAATTCAGATGCCAGCGCTTTCGTGCAGGAGGAGCAGAAAGGGATAGGAAAAGAAACGGGCACTGGATTAACACACTCACAACAAATAAACAATCAACTCAGGGTACCAGTCAGTGCCCTTTTCTGTCTTCCTGCGAAGAGCCAGAAGTTTGAAACTAAGCAAAAGCCATTTATTTTCCACTTTGCATTACTGAGAAAATACCTTTCAACGAAGTTGTTAGGCATCCCTTTGGGAGAAGAGGACCTAGAAATGGTCGACCTGGAAATAATTCAGCCTTGCAGAGAAGTCTGAGGCCAGACATTAGCCAAAGCCAAGAGGGACCTTTTAGGACCATTTATAACTAGATCAATATGTCAACTGGTCTTCCCCTTGACTCACTCAAGTTTTTCATGGAATTGAAAGATTAACCCAGAAACAAAACCACCAAAATAAGTGCTGTGGATGTAGATAGCGTAAAGAATGAATTTGCTCATTCTTTCTTTCTTTCTTTTAATACTAGGGATTGAACCCAGGAGCATTCTACCTCCAGGCTATACCCCAGTCCTTTTTAACTTTTTTTTTTTTTTTAATATAGGGTCTCACTAAATCCTGAGGCTGGCCTCAAACCTGTGATCCTCCTGTCTTAGCCTCCCAAGTACAGGGATTACATACACCGCTATGCCCAGCCTGTTAATTCTTAAGTCTTCCCTTTCCTCCCTAAGAAGGGTACACAAGAAATCAATGAGGATCTGGCTTGACCATCTTTTTACTCTCAGTGACTAGCCTAGCAATAGAAAACATGTGGCCACTGTGTTATATAAAAGAATGGATAAATGACGAATAGTCACTTGAAGTTTAGAAAAGAAGTAGACTTTATAGAACTAATTGAGTCTACTCCATTCAGCCAAAGGTATGCTCTTGGGTAAAGTTGAGAATGGAAGTGCCTGGAGCAAAATAAAAATGCATACTGTTAGCTAGAGATGTGACACTCATTTATTCAACCAACAAACATTTACTCACACCTCTGGTACACCAGTTCATGAGCTAATGATATAGAGAGTCTCCTTTAATTGGGTTCTTGTCCAGTGGATTTTGATGAAAGAAGTCCAAGGACAAATAAAGGGAATAGAAATATGAAGGTTTGTTTGTAAGTCAAGGAAAGATAGAAAACATAAATCACTTCCCCCATACAGGGAAAAGGGGCCCCAGGAAGAGAGTAAATGTTGAAGTTCTTAGGAGATGAGCTTTATGCTTTCTTAGGGCCCCACATCCGTTCTTTTGTGATTGGTCAGAATTGGGTCTTGGGGCCCAATGTCTTTTGCCCGGTTTCAATCCTTGGTTTGAATCATTATCACGTAAGCTGGTGGACTCTTAGCTCCTGGGGCCCCTTCTCAGCTTGTGTCTTCTCAGCTTTGTTTATACAGGTTGTCCTCAAAATGCAACCCACGGAAGGGGCTGAAGTTCAGTTTTGATTTCCATACTCCTTGCCTGGCCATTGTTAACTTTATATTTTATTAACCTTCCCTGTTTTTGCTCTTTATACAGATGGCTTCTTTTATTCCTTCCTGCTCCCAAGTCCTCTGTCCTGCCTCACTAGGTACTTGGGCACAAGGATAAACATTGGCTCTGTAACAAGAGTTCAGTTGAGTTGAAAAGGTCGAGATCAGAACAAAGAGTGATGTGAAAGAGCTGTCCTGGATATACCTGAGAGGCTGATTTGGGCCGGATCTTCAGAGAGTGATCAGGGGCTAGAGAGGGGAAAGACAGTGGCATCCCAGAAAACAGAAGAGCAGAGGCGATGGTGGGAGAGAACACAAGCTGTTGAGAAAGAGGGAGCAGATGTGTCAGGTTCCAAAGAGAAATGGAATGGGGTAGAGAAGAAGAGAGGCAGAAAAGAAGAAAGAAGACAAAAAGAAAAGAGATGAGGACTAGGAAAACATGGATAAGGTTGTATGACCAGGAACTGTGGTATGCCCAGGACACAAGCTTGGACTCTAGCCAAGAGATGACAGCATGCCACAGAGTTTCAAGTAGGAGAGTGCCGGCTCTGGCCAGTCAAGCGTGTCCTTTCGTTCCCCACTCATTCCTACAGTGTCCTTCTGGAAACTTTAAATGAATGAGTATTTCCAGAGAGATGATGTAAGATTTGTTTTCTAAAAATAGCACCAGAGCTGGGCTCAGTGGTGCACACCTGTAATCCCAGTACTTGGGAGGCTGAGACAGGAGCATTACAGGTTCAAGAGCAGCCTCAACAACTTAGTGAGACTCTGTTTCAAAATAAATAAAATAGGGCTGGAGGCATATCTCAGAGGTAGGATGCCTCTGGGTTCAATCCATAGTGCCCCCCACAAAAAAATAATAGTACCATACATGGAAAAAATGCTAGCCATACAACACAAAATTTCAGTTAGGTAAGAGGAATACATTCAAAAGACCTATTGTATATGACAACTATAGTCAGTAATTGTATAGTCAACTATAGTCAGATGCATTTTATTCGTGTGTGTGTGTGTGTGTGTGTGTGTGTGTGTGTGTGTGTGTATGTATGTGGTGCTGGGCATGGAAGAAGGGTGTTCTACCTCTGAGCTATATTCTCAGCCCTGTTTTACTTTTTATTTTGAAACAGGGTCTTACTAAGTTGCAGAGGGCCTCACTAAGTTGCTGAGACTGGCCTCGAATCTGCGATCCTCCTGTCTCATCTCAGCCTCCCAAGTACTAGGATTACAGGCATGCACCACCATGTCCAGCACAATGCACTATATTCTTGAAAACTGCTAAGAGAATAGATTGTAAGTGTTCTCACCATACAAACATGTGCACATGCACATGTACACACGCCTGCACACACACACACACACACACACACACACATATACAGGACAAATATGTGAATTAATTAGCTCAATTTAGCCATTTCACAAAACGTACACATATTTCGAATCAACCTATAATACATATTATAAAATAAATGCAGACTTGTTTTATTTGTCAATTTTAAAAATTACTACAAATTTTTAAAATGCAGTACAGTATGGGAAATGGGTTGGAGCAGAAGAAAAATACAGTCAGGTAGACTGATTGCTGGCTATTTAAAGAGCAGAAATTGGGAGGTAAAATTGATTAGCATGGGTGATAAAATGATCTAAAAAGGAGAAGGAAAGATAGACTTGAAGATAACACTGGGGTTTCTGGTCAGGACAACTGAAAGGTTCCTGAAATGTGTGTCCAAAGAAAACTGGACTTGAACCAGGTATAATGGCACATGTCTGCAATCCCAGTACTTGGGAAGCTGAGACAAGAAGATCGCAGGTTCAAGGACAGTCTTTGTGAGACCCTGTTTTAAAAATAAAATAGCACTGTGTAGAATGCTCCTAGATTGAATCCCCAATACCACAAAAATAAATAAATAAATGAATAAATAGACTAGACTCAACATTTTTGATTCCAGAAAAGAGACAGTGGGTCCTCCAAATAGTCTGAAAATTCTCATTCCTGTGTTGATGCATTAGATGGTTAAAATTGTGAGCATGAGCCGTATTTTCTGTGTCAGAAAAATAGCGAGGAAGACTTTAATCCAGAGGAGCCTCACAGAGATCAAGCAAAGTATTATCTTACAATATTATAATTTCACAAAGATAAAGTTTGTGCTTTTTGTGCCTTTGGCGTATGAGAGAGCAAATGCTACATCGGAATTAAGGATAAAAATGCATTTCAATAATAAAGCTCTCCGTCTTTCCGTCCTAACTCCCTGAGTTTTAATGCAATCTCAATTGCATCTCCTCTTGCAGGAGTATGCATTCGGTTTTCTTAGGAAAGCTTCGGCTCAGAAACCGGTGCGGCTCCTCTGGGCCCAGAAATGATGAACCGTGACAGGAAGGTGAACCCGGCCTTCTGAGCCTGTGAGGCTCTTGTTGGGCCGCCAGCTCCTCCCTGGGCGGCCCTGGCCTCGCAGACTTCAGTCCCTCCGCCTCAGGCCTCCAGAATCCAGACCCGTACATTATTCATTTTGCCTTCAGCACCCGGAGTGCAGGCTTTCAAACACATGGACAGATGGATGGACACAGTTATGCTAATAGTCACACCCCCCTCCCCACCTCACTTTGCAAAAATGTACCTGAAAATCACATTTTCCCAAACTTCCCCTCCGGCACTTTAAACACTCAAATGCAGGTAGACTCTTTTCTTTTTTTTTTTTTTTTCCAAGTTTACTCTGAAGTTAGCAAGTACTCTACTATGCAGGAGTTTTATCCCATTCCAAAAGGAACACGTATTTTTAAGAAGTTATAAGCAGCTTAAATACGATTTTTGCACAATAAGCTGTTTCATTTGGGTTTTAATCTGTATCAAAATTAGGCAGTAAAATTTTTACGACTTCCTAACCGATTCTAGCAAAGGTTTCTTTCTGCGTCCTTACTTTCTCTCTTCTTTCACAAATCCAGGAAATTAAGGATAAAATGCGCATTAGCCATGTTTATGTTACAAATGTAAACACAAGGAAGTCCGGAAACATTTTAATAAGGTTCTCACACTCATTTTAATTCATCCATGCTGTGCTCAGGCAAAAACCATAGTTTCTTGTGCTGCTCTCCACATACATTGTTTAGTGAGGAAGGGATACGTCTCGGCAAAATTTTGTTTACAAAGAGAACCTTCATTTTTTTTTGCCTCGATTGACCTGAATTCATAACCCAAATAAACTGAAATATTCAATTATTTCATGTGTAACATACGCACAGGGAAGAGCTTAGTTTTTCTTCTTGTATTTCTTGGTAACACCTATCAAGACAGCCAATCAAATAGGTTTCATAATCTCTTCTCCCTTCACAAAAGTGATTTTCTTTTCTCTCTTCCACTTACTGTCTGGAACACCCAAATCGATTATGAGAAGCACGAGGGAATTTAAAAGCCATAGGAATTATCCCTGGCGATTGTATTTTGCCTTCACAGTCAAGAAGGCCTGCTTCCAAAGAACTCTCTTGCAAAAAGAAAGACTTTGAAGAAAAGAGAAAAGAGATGCACAAAACTGGGCGCCCTGCAGAGCATCTGCATAAGCACAAGAGATGCCAGCGCCTCATTCGGTTCTGCCTGTGCAGGATTTGTGAGTGGGAAGCAATTTCCTCTTCTTGCACCCTGCACCAAACACTTGATGGGTCGAACTCCCGATGCAACAGATTTCTTGACATCTAGTCACAGCTGCCTGGACGAAGAGCTGATAGTCTTCTAAAATTCCAAATCAGCTTATTAGTGTTATTAAGTATCTCTTTAGTGAATCAAACAAGAATTCCAACAGAACTTCCTTTTTAAGTCAGGAACAGAGATGGAAAGCCTCAAAATGATGAGGAACAAAACCCTTGGGAATTTCATCTTTAAATTGCTATCAAAGGAAAGGAAAACAAACATACGAAAAAAATATGGCGGTCATTTTATGAAACAACAATGTCTCTCCCTCTCTCCTAATAACAGATAATGTCATGTGTGTAAATATTTGCCAAGACAAAGGAGAGAAGTTGTGTTTATCAAAGTCTTGTTTTTTACCAAAATGGGTATTTTTTTTTTTTTTTTTTTTTTTTTTTTTTTTTTGCGGTACTGGGGATGGAACTCAGGGGCATTCTACCTCCGAGCTATACCCCCAGCCCTATTTTTTATTCTTTATTTTGAAACCGAGTCTCACTAAGTTGCGGAGTGCCTCACTAGGTAGCTGAGGCTGGCCACAAACCCGGATCCTCCGGTCTCAGCCTCCCGAATGCTGGGATTACAAGCATGCGCCACCACGCTCGGCTCAAAATGGGTATTTTTATTTGATGATATTCAGCATTGTGAGAATAAGGTTGGACATTTGTAGGTACTGATTTTCATAAAGAACTTGAAATAATTTGGCTCAGAATATTATGGTAAGATGTTCTATCAACAGAAATAATTTAAGCTTGGTGTGGTGGTGCACACTTGTAATCCCAGTACTTGGGAGGCTGAGATAGGAGGATCACAGATTCAAGGACAGCCTCAGAAGTAGTGAGACTCTCAACAACCTAGTAAGACCCTGTTTCCAAATACAAAATAAAATCGGGCTGGGGGTGTAGCTCAAAGGTAGAATGACTCTGGGTTCAACCCCTAGTACCACGAGAGAGAGAGAGAGAGAGAGAGAGAGAGAGAGAGAGAGAGAGAGAGAGAAAGAGAGAGAGAGAGATAAATAATTTAGCTAAGAGGAATTAAAATTTTTAAAATTTTTAAATTTGTTTTTCCGGTACTGGGGATTGAACTCAAGGGCATTCTACCTCTGAGCTACACCCCCAGTCCTACTTTTTATTCTTTATTTTGAAACAGGGCCTCACTAAGTAGCTGAGGCTGGCCGAGAACCCGGATCCTCCAGTCTCAGCCTCCCAAATGCTGGGATTACAAGCGTGCGCCACCACACCCGGCTTTAAATGTTTTTTAATTAAAAAAAAAAAAAAAGTATTTCCCAGAAATGTCATGGGACCTATCCTCTCTTGGAAGCTACTTTGTCAACAGAAGCATGGCTGTGATAGTCACCTGCAACACTGGGTACAGACCCTGAGAAGGTGGCTCTCAGTGACCTGGCCATCCCTCAGTGCACGTGGAGAGCCCAGCCCTGCCTTGCATGCAGAAAGAGAACACTATGGCCTTAATAGTAACACTATCAATTCCCCTGGACTAAGAATCCTCCACCATTTTTCTAAGACTCTGGAGCTCTCCACCAGTCCAAAGAATGAGCCCTAATATGAACAGTATTATAATATTTTGCTAACCAGGGAAAGTGGAGCATGCCAATTTATTCTTCATCTTTTGAAAAATGTGAGAAGTATAATATTTTTGCACCAGTGTTGTGGTTCGTATATGTTTCAATAGTGAAACATAAACAAAGCTAGGAAATTCAACTCAAATAAAGAGTGGACGTAAATCTGTCAACTCTAAAGGTCAATATGGCTGTCTTTGGCTCTGTGCTATTTTTGACATGATCAGTCCATGTTGAATGGGAAGGTTTCTCTTATAAAGTTCCACATCAAGTTTATTACAGAGCCTTAACTTGAGCTTTCTGGAGAGAACATAAACAGTTTTAAGAAAATATTGAATATGGCTTTCAAATTCACAGGGAAAATGTCTAATGTCTAGTGCATATTATTTTCCAACCCTTCAGCTGGGAGTTAAGTTCAAGTAGGTGCAAATTTCCCAGGTCCTGGTGGATGAGCACTCCCTCCTACCTATATCTTTACTCATGCATGGATTTAAGTAATTTCAGCAGTTTTCAAATGGGAAAGCCTTGGATTCTGAGCTTGCAACTCGAGTAGCTGAGTTTAGAGAGAGCAGGAATTTCCCCTGGAAATCCCAGTATTATATTCTTCGTGGTTAGACCCAGACACATATGCCCATGCATTCTAATACTAAATTTACAATGGGCCGAGTAAAGTCAGACTCCTAGGAAGAATGTTTCCTGGTTCCTATCATATCTGTGAGGTGTCTGTATTCCATTACCAAGGTGTTGCGAATGTTCAGAAATAATGGTCCAGTCCTGGTCAGACCACCTCTACAGCACAGCGTGGGGTTTTGGAGACCACACTTTAAAAGGTGATTCTCTTCTCAGTGTCTTTTCAAAAGAATCAAGCTTGGAATTCTATAGTAATGCACGCATACCCATGTTTATTGCAGTACAATTTGCAATAAACAAATTATGGAGCCAACCCAAGTGTCCAGCAACCGATGAGTGGGTGAAGACAATGTCATCTGTATATGCAGTGATATTTTAGTCAGTCAGAAAGACAAACAAAATTATGTCATTTGCAGGAAAATGGATGGAACTAAAGAACATCGCGCTAAGTGAAATCAGCCAGATTCAGAAAGTCAAGGATCGTATGTTTTCTCTCATATGTGGAAGCTAGAAGGAAAATAGGAAAGGAACCTCAGATAAATGAGAGAGACCAATCGAATTGCAAAAGGGGATTGGGGAAGGAGAGGAGGGAGGGGGAAGAGAAGGATTGAAGAACAAATCAGCTCAAACAATGTTTATGTCCATACCAATCTCACTACATACATGCGGAAGAAGGAGGGAGGATCGGTGAGATGGGGAAGGAAACGCGCCAAGTAAAGGTGCATGTATGTGTGTATCGCTTGGAATCTCACTATCCTGTATAATTACAATGAACCAATAAAAGTATAAGAATTAAAGTAAATCATATGCTGTAAATAGATGATACTGAGTAATTGGAGTATGTCCAAGATAGGTAATCAAAATTCTGAAAGCAATGTCAACTGACAAATAATTGAAAAAGAATTGAAGATGCTTCACCCAGGGTAGGGAAAAAAATAGACTGCCTTATATTCATCTCATTGACATTTTATAGAAAAAAAATCATTTTGTATAGGAAATGCTTATTTTTTGATACTTATAAGAAGAAAGCAGAATTCAGCTCCAGACAAGGAAGTATGTTCCCACAACTAGAATATACTGTTTTTCCAGAGATGGGGTCCCTTCCCTGAAAAACATCTCATTTGCCATCTGTTAATGATACTTTCCTACTTAATGAGAAGTTGGGCTCTTAACCTCTAAGATAGCTTTAAATTCTAATCTATATATTTAGTTAACATAACATACTTAAAAATTATTTTTCTCATTAGAATTCTGAATTATTTCTGGAGCCAAAGTTTCTTCTAAAGCAACGTAATATGCCAAACATACTTGAAGTGATGCTAATAGATATGAGTCCCACTACCTTATGGATTGGATTGTAGATAAACGCACAACAGCATGAACTTTAATGTTAGACTTAGATTTAAATGCCTCCTTTAGTGTTTATAACCCGTCATGACCCAAGCAAGTCTCTTAACCTCACTAAACTTTAATCGTACCATCTGTGAAATGGGACCATTTGGCTCACATGTGACTATTTAGCTCACAGGATTGTCATAAGGATTAAATGGGACCATGAATGTAAAAATCTCAGCAAAGTCCCTGGTTCAGAGCAACCCCTCAATACAGGGCAGCTCTTATTAGTCCCTCGCGCCCTGCAGCACCCCTACCACCTGAGCCTGGACCATGTCTCCCCCCTGCACCATCTAGATAGTTCCCTTGTGCACCAGAGAGACACATCCATGCAGAAGAGTGGGTGGGGACGGGGAAAGACACAGCGTTGTCTGTGCATCATCTGTAAGTATATATGTCTGCACACGCACTAAAACACAGCTCCTTTTTTTTTTAAACCTGGTGATTCCCACATAGTTGTAAGAAATAATTCAGAGGGAATGCTTGTGCCCTTTGCCAGTGCAGTTCTAGTTTTTGTATCATTAGGCCTCATTGTTAGTGTTCTTGTCCTACATCTGATTTATAGATGCAGACAAGAGTGGAAATAAAAGTGGAAGCAAGAGTTGCTGAACTGACCTAGAAACACCGAGACCGTGGGAGCGTGTTCTCCCTTGAAACCTGGTGTTCGCTCTCAGGTTTTCTCTGTAGCTTGACACCCTCTGGCTCCTGTTGAACCTTCCTTTCTGCATTGTACCTGACCACTTCCCTGTGAACTGTGGATCCCCTGTGCTATGAGGCTGATGTCTTGAGCGCTTGAAAAATAGTAGTGTTGTGGCTCATTGGGCAAAGGATGCAGCTGTTTGTGTTTAACATAGTAATATTCCAGTTTCTATTGATTAGATCAATTAATAATTCCAGTGCTAAGGGGGAGGTAAATGTTTTCTTTCCTCCCAAATTATTCTGTATTGACTGAGCTCCAGGGGAATTGTATCTTAGGATACGGTTAAGGTTGGTTTCAATACAGTTGGAGTCTTTGATGTGGAAAATTCTCTATTTAGCAATTACATGCAAAGAGAAAACTTGGAATTCATAAGTGGTTCAGTAAATCACAAGCCATGAAGAGTGCAGTAAGAACCAAAGAGAGAACACCCGGGCATGATTATTCACATATGCCAAACCAATGTTTTCCCCCAAAATGGCTAATAGTGTCCAATCAACAAAAGCTTGCAGGGAGCATTTTAAAAAATACAGGTTTCTGCACCCAAAATGCATCCAGCCAGGCGTGGTGGTGCATGCTTCTAATCCCAGCATTTGGTAGGCTGAGACAGAGGACCCGGGTTCGTGGTCAGCCTCAGCTACCTAGTGAGGCATTCTGCAACTTAGTGAGACCCTGTTTCCAAATAAAGAATAAAATATAGGGCTGGGGGTATAGCTCGGAGGTAGAATAACCCTGAGTTCAATCCTCAGTACTGCAAAAAAAAAAAAAAAAATGCATCCATATTAACCCTTGATGGTTCTAGTTCAACAGATTAAGGTAGGCCCAGGGAAATAACATTTTCTATAAAGCTTCCAGAAGGTTCTGCCTGAAGGTGAGGTTGTGAAGCAACACTCTGGCCAGCATATGTCAATGTGATAACTCTGTTCATGTTAGGAAAGAAAATCTGAGCACCTCCCTTCACATCCTCATTTCTAGTGTTAGAATTATTTTTTACAATGCTGATAAATTCCAGTTTCCCAAATTACTGCATGGGGATTATCTGGTGAAAGTATTATGAAGCTATTTCATGAAGATTGTGACTCTAATTCATCACAAAATTGAAGAGAAAAAAAATGTATGGTAGCCTGTTACCAGAATATTACACTTGTAGCCGGGCGTGGTGGCGCACGCTTGTAATCCCAGCATTCGGGAGGCTGAGACCAGAGGATCCGGGTTCGTGGCCAGCCTCAGCTACCTAGTCAGGCCCTCTGCAACTTAGTGAGACTTGGTTTCAAAATAAAGAATAAAAAATAGGGTTGGGGGTGTAGCTCGAAGGTAGATTGCCCCTGAGTTCCATCCCCAGTATCGCAAAAAAAAAAAGAGAATATTACACTTGTGACCAGAAAAAAAAAGTCATACTGATGTCAACCATCTTCCAGCTCACCCAAAAAGGTAGCAAAGGTGGATGGCAAAAGGGATGCCTGCCAAGGTAGATATCTCTGTTATGAAATAGAGAGATCTTCTTGGGTGAGCTTTTGCCTGTCCCAACCCAGCCCTGACAAATTTCTTTGTACTATCACAAACCCTACCCCAGAGCTGTCACTCTTTGTGTATATCAAACCTTCCCTCTAAAGACAACATTCAGGTTGAGAGTCAAATCTCTGCTACTAAGAGAATTAACATGGTTTTTAATTAACAGCCTGTCTGAGTATGAAGCTTTTACATACTGTAGCAATAAAATTAACCATTGTCAGTGTCTGTTCTTTAATAGCTTACAAGCATTTCATATTTGGAGTCCCCAAGTTAGAATCTCAAGAAATATCCCCCTCAGTCTTGGACTACAAAATAATCTCTGCAAGATTTCTCTCGTGTCCTCTTCACTTCATAGACTATTTATAACCCTATTTAAAGTGTTAGACTTGAACGAACATAAATGGCACATAAAATAAGAGAATATTAAGTGCAAGCAAAAAGGTTAGCTTCTATCATGGAATGTTGAATAAAGTTATATCCCCCAATGACATGGAAAAGACGAAGCCTAGAGGAATCGCTCTCAAGGTTCCTGGAAGACTTTCTGGGGAAGAGTCGCCTTTGTTCCAGGAAGTGAATGCATTGCAGATGTGGCTCCTGGGACACAGCAGCCCAGAGGAGCAGAGGCTAGAGCAGGACAGCCACACGAAGGCCTGGCCCTTTTGTACTAAAATGGCCCAGGATCAAATGAAGGTGGAAGTGTAATGTTTCAGAATGGTCGATCTCAGAGTGAGGTCCCCGCGTCACCTAGGAACTTGGTAGAAATGCAGAGCGTTGGGCCCATTCCGGACCCAGTGCTTCAGAACCTCTGGGTTGTGGTCAGCAGCTCGTGGCTAATGATGTGGGATAGAAGAAATAAGTAGGTAGAAAGGAGACAAATGGAAAGGAAAAGTAAAATATCACTTTAATATTAAAAAAAATAAAAAAACCTGGAAGTGAAGCACTTCAGCCTCCACTCCATAAACCTGTTCTCTTTCCCAGGCCTGACTCTCCCAAATTCCTGGGAAATCTGTACATCTTGGAGTTAACTAAAAGAAACTATAATTGCTCTGCATTGATAACAAGACAGGAACGATAACTTAGAACACTCTCCAGCTTATCTGTCAATAAGCTAATGAGGACCCCAATCAATCAATCTAAGGACCCTAAGGTTGATGAGACCACCAGACCACCAAGAAGCACCTCGGGACTACCGGACTGAGATCATCCACCCTAGAGCTGACCAGACTACTCGACCACCATAAACCGCCTAGGGACTACCGGACTGAGATCATCCTCACTCACCTCCTCTAGCCCACCCCTCACGAAAGTCCCCTATAAGAAGACAGCCCTGAACTCCCCAAAATGCCCTTCCTTTTCTTGAGGTGGCCTGCATTCTCTCTTGAATGTGTATTTCTTCCTTTTCCCCCTTTTCCCAAATTAATCTCTGTCCATGTCTCTGACTGGTTCATGCTAAAATTCTTTTCTGCCACATTAGCCAAGGACCCTGCAGATCCTGAGTTCCTGAGCTGAGGATTCACCCCAACAGTTAACGAAACCTCCAGTTGATTCTCATACATGCTCAAGGCTGAGAACCACATGATAAGAAATCCAAGTCCAGCCGAATATTTTCTCCTGGGTTACAAGATTCAGAAGTTCTCTTCCTGCCCTCTTCTTGCTACCTGTTTTCTTCTCACATTCCTCTATTTCTCTCTCTCTCTCTCTCTCTCTCTCTCTCTCTCTCTCTCTCTCTCTCTCCACACACACACACACACACACACACACACACACACACACACACACACTCATGCATTCAGTCCCAGCCAAACACCTGTAATACTGTTCAAAGAACTGGAAGCCAGTCCTTTTTCTTGAAGTAGTGTTTATTTTATAACATGTGCATACCACTGAGGCGAGAGGTGGAATTCAAACAATCCCTAATTAGGGAAGAGGGCGCCATGTATTTTATCACATTAGACTGCTGCATATTTACCCCTTACCGCTTTTGAAGCATTTGCATGTAATCTTTCATAATTCAATTCATTCCTTAAATCATTTCTTTCACTTGTTTATCCAGAGGGGAGAGTTCATTTTGCAGATCACTGGGGCCTCCCAGTGGTAACTGCATGGCACTTCCAACTAGGATTTTATTCTGGGAGCTTTGAGGAAATGGTGTCCAAGCCCTTATATATATTTTTTTCTTTCTTTCACCCAGTTGATAGAAGCACAAAGTAGAATCAAAGCGAGAATTTTATCAAGATAGGAGATATGAGCTGAGATTTCCCCAGATGTTGCCCTTGACACCTCACATTTATCAAACTCCTCTGTATGCAGTACCTGCGTAGTAGAGATGGCAGCAGGCTTCAGGTTGTACCCGTCAACTCAAAAATCCACCGGGATCACACACCATAAAAAGAGAGAGTTGGAGTTTTCATTCGTCCCATCCTGCCCTTGCAGTGGAGACTGCTCACGGCAGCCATTGCCCATCAGATGTGGTAATACGTTGTCTTCCCTCCTCTTGGCTCTGGGACATCTTGAGGCTACTCGGCCTCACCATGGCTCTCCAGAGGCAGATGGAAGGGTGCTCTGACCCTGGCCTCACAGGACAGCCTCCTGTGGCATCATAGAAGCACACTGAGCCACCCACTCCTGCATCAGCTGATGCCCATCACCTGTCAGAGGGCTCCAGCCAGGGTGTGAGGTTTGCTCGGCAGTATTGACTGCCCAGAAGCAAGGTGCTTGTCATCTGAGTGATTTCAGGCTAACAGACTCCAAGGACCGTTTCCACTTAGACAAGCACTTTGCTGCCAAGGTGCTGAGTCCTTCCAGCCTCTTGCTCAGAAGAACCCCTCTGCCCTCTTCCCTGGCTCTCAGAGGCCCTGCTGCCTGAGTCCAGCCCGGCCTCCCCTGGTCGCTGGAAGGTGTTTTCCAGGATTGGTGTCCTCCTCTCACCCCAGGGCCTAAGTCTGCTCATGCAGTTGGTATCACGAGCCTAGTAACGGGTCTGCAAACATCAGCACCATTCACAGAGCCCCGTCATAAACAGATCAGGTGGTGTTTTAAAGTTCAACCCCACCCCCTTGGCCTTCTCTGCTGAGAAGTCGCTTAAGGGCACCCCACGCTCATTCACCGCCTTCTTCCTGAGCCTGAGCTGTCTTTCAAGAAAGGAATCAGCTGGCAGGTGCCCCCTTTATACAGTCTTTCATAATTATACAAGAGGGTCTTTTCAGTTTCCAACACTGTGCTTTGAGATCACCATGTATCTTTAAATCAATTAAACTAAAATGTGTATCCAATACTCCTTGCAAAGAGTATGTGGTTAAGCCTTTGCTGGGTATATACGTGCCTACATTTAATAAAGTCATACTCTTAGGGATGTTTTAGGAAAGGGGGTTTATCTTTCTAGGGACATCTTGAGAGCATTCCATTTGAACTAATTTGTGCTCAAGAGACAAAGACAATGTTCACTACCTTGGTAGTTCCCAATTAACTGGAGTAAAATGCAAATTCAGGATCTTCTTGCAGAGTCTTTTCAAGCATGATACCCTGAAAAGAGCACAAGTGCTGGAGGTTCCCATGCTGATGGTCACATGAATGTGACCCTGGGGAAGACGCTCACTGCCACAGAGCTTCAGTGTCATCATACTAAACGGGGCTATTGTCCCTAGGGGTGCTGGGGAGATACAGTAAGATGCTATATTGAAAACCCTCAAAAACCCACCCCAAAGCAGAGAGTATTCCACTAATGATGGTTGTTTTTGCAGCAAGAGCTAACGGAAGTTCCATTTTCCCCAGTGTGTAGCTCATAACTCTCAACTGCCTGGAATCCACATAGCACATGTGTTCCTTCTGCCCAGAATCTCTCCCCTGTCCGCCATAGGCAGCCCTCACGGTTCCCTGGCTGTGGACGAGGTTTCCTCCTAGCAGGACACTGAACACTGCTGTTCGCATATATTTCCCCTGCATGACTCATGTCTCTGCCTCTACCCCTCTGCACTGAAGTGAAAGTCTCCAGAGCTGGCCCTGTCTGCCGTGGTCCCTGCTCGGCACGTCCTCATTTTCAACAGTGAAGGGATGAATGCCAGTCATTAGATGGCTTCCTGAAGAATAAAACTAGAATGCAAGGAGAGTAACAGAGAATGGCGTTAATTATTTTGTTCTCTTGTAACTGCCTTCAAGTCTCCTTGGATTCTTTCTCGAAGAAATCTGAAAGCTGTGCCCAGGAGCCCGAACCCTTTTTCCCTGTCACCCCCAAATCCTATGCAGAATCATTCTTCGCATCCTCTTTCAAATATGTGATTAAAAAATGTTTATCATATTTTATATCCATCTAATTATTAGATTGACTGCCCGAGGAAGGACAAAATTGTTGGTAGAAGAGCATTAATAATTTACTAGTTGCAAACTGTACTTGTACCCTGAATGCCAGGTGGAAAGAAACATTACTCTTTTTTTTTTTTAAGAATTCCTTACACTTTTATGGCCTGTCCTGTGAGCTTACTTATGGTGGTTTGTTACAAAGAGACAACTTTGTCATTATGATTTATACTCTACCAACAAAGGAAACACAGAAAGAGATAAGAAACTCAAACTAAATCATAGCACTAGATAAGAAGACGCAAATTAAATCATCACACACACACACACACACACACACACCCCAGTGAAGGTAAGGGGCTTTGTTTTAAAATTAAAACAAAGAAGAGCATAGGCATTATAGACTGTGGACAAAGAAAATTTCAAAACCTAAACTACAGAATCTAATATTTGCCAAACAAGTGACTTTTCAAAAGCCTATATTTTGTATTTTTGACATCATGAACTAACACCTGGCTATTAAGATTTTTTTTTTTTTTTTTTTTTTTTTGCAGTACTGGGGATTGAACTCAGGGGTATTCTACGTCCAAGCTATACCCCCAGCTGTATTTTTTATTCTTTATTTTGAAACAGGGTCTCACTAAGTTGCGGAGTGCCTCACTGAGACTGGCCGTGAACCCGGATCCTCCAGTCTCAGCCTCCCAAATGTTGGGATTACAAGCGTGCGCCACCACGCCCGGCTGAATGGCATGTTTTAATCTTATTTTGCTTGTGCATTTCTTTGAAAAACCAAACAATAATTCTGGTATGGTAAATTGGCATTGATTGGCAGCAGATGTCCAATATTTTTCTTTCTTTTTTTTTCTGTTAGTGCTGTTTATCACAAACTTGACCTAGACATCTGTTTTCATTTTAGTGTTTCCTTAAAATTCCTTGATGGTGAGTACCAGTTCTAAAACTTGATTGGATTTCACAAAAAGACAATTGCCTTAGAAGCAAATTGGAAGAATCAAGAGGAAAAAGCCCTACCTGTGAGCTTCCCCAATAAAGCCCTGTTTATGATAGAGGCCAGGGGTTACTTCAATAGAATAAGCAGTTGATAGTGTATACTCAGCAGTCTAAATACTACACAGCCATACACCATTTGAGTAAATGCTAATGCCCAGCTCATGAATCCTTAATAAATGGAGTTAATATGACCTCAGAACTAATTGATGCTAACTAAGGCCACTTAAGACACCCTATCCTACTAATAGTACCATGTAATTATACAGAACACTGTCTTTGACTTTGTATGGAACTTGAAAGCAAAGCAAATATTGACATTGGGTTCGTAGGTAATATGCTAGACTTAATTTCACATCATAAACTCAAAGCTGGGGGTAGAGCTCCGTTAGTAATCACTTCCAAGCCTCATAAAGAAGATATAAAGAAATGAGTCCACACACATTCATGCTCACAAAAATGCCTGTCAGTTTTGCAAATGTATTTACCTACTCCATTCACATTTTTTCTATTATTGGTTAAAAAATGCACATATTTGATATTTTTATTTATTCCACATACAAACTTCCATGAAAACCAAATTAAAAGGAAGTAGCGAGAAATATCATGTGTTAATTTTCTCTTAAGCTTATCAATAGCTTATTTGTCCAATTTACTTAAGGAAGAATTATTTTATATCTAGAACACAAGATCCTTGGCTTAGCAAAGTTAGTACATACAAATCTCTTCTTGTGTTAAAATCCTACTCAGTGGACATGTTTAACTTCCAAAGGATATTTGGAAATTATTTTGCTGCTTATCTGCAAGTGATACTAATTAAAACAAGTTAGACATAGTATCTAAAGACAGAGCATTCTCAGAGAACACCAACTTCCTAGAATTTGAATCCTTTCTTTAAGGATTCAAAATAGGAATATTCCATTCTATTATGTTTTCCTAACCTTTTTTCTTCTGTAATAATGAATGTACACTATTGGCTGCAAATCTATTAGAAAGTTGCCCAATTACACCCATTCTTTATCCAAAAAGAGAGAATAGAATTTAATATAGAAAGGAAAAACAATTTTTTCAGTTCTAATAGATAAAAATTGGTACAAAGGAAAGAAGATATACCATGAATTTCTAAGACAGAAGACATTAGTACCATACTTAATTTCCTGAAGTCAGTTGATACTGTCTGGTACTCGAAAGTCTCATGGTGACCTGTGTGTTGTTTTAAGCTGCAGAGTGTCACGAATGAGTTGGCTTGTCTTCTGTGAAACATTAAGTATTCTATGATAACCAAACCTTGACTATTGGATGAATATTCAATTGAAGACCTAGGAAGTTGCTCTAAGTATTGGATTGAGGTGATGGTGTTGCTATTTGTTTGTTTTTGGTATTTGGGGTTTAAACCAAGACTGCTCTGCCACTAAGCCACACCTCCAGCCCTCTTTTATTTTGAGACAGAATTTTGCTAAGTTGCCCACGCTGACCTTGAACTCGTGATCCTCCTGCCTCAAGTATTGGGATTACATGTGTGCACCACCATTCTCGGCTCTGGGCTGAGGTTTTTAATAGCATAATCTAACTTGTCAAAAAGCCAGATACAAAGGGGCAAAAACTCACAGTATATCTCCTTTCATGTTAAAAAATCAATTTTTATTCATAAAAGAAAAAAAATTACAAGATGGAAGAAGCCTACTCAAATTACATCTTTTGAAATTGAATTATAAAATTACACCTAGAAAAGTATGGAGAAATTTCAGCAAAGATAAAAGAGTAGACAAGTACATAGAATAAAGAGAAACAAGAGAGGTCTGGTGGGGGGGGGGAGTGTTAAAATTTGCAAGCAAATGCTATAAACAGAATAAAACAATGGATATAGAATGCTGTGTTTAACAGACTGACACATGGAGAAAGAGGAACTCTAAAGAACCATATGGTGGACTTGGTTCTCACACTGACTTTAAAAGGACAATTTATCCATTCTATCTAAAAATACCTAGGTAGTGATATTCAAACACATTTTTAGCAGAAAAGCCATTTTCCTCACTTGTTATCCCAAGTTCTCTGCCACTGCATCTACAACACTCAAGCCTCTGATGCCTCTGAAGAACTTTAAGGAATATTAGTGCCCATTTCTAAGATCTGGGATTAAATGCATACTTTTCAGAGTCAACATATCCTAATATAACTGGGGAGGGAAGACCTCAAAAAAAAGAAAAATCTCAAAATATCCCTATGTCTGATCACTCAGTGTTTTATACCTTGAGGCTTAGTGCTCATTTTATTCTGTCTTGCTCCCTGGAGGAGCTTCACAAAGCATCTCTAAGCTGGTGGCTTTAAATTGATGTCCAGTGGTTCAGATGGAACATTTCAGAATCAGTCTCGCCTCTCTCCCTCACACTCCACACTTTACATGCAGAAGGTCTGCCAGCTCCAGCTCCCAAATACCACTAGACCTGACCCCTTTTCTCCACCCCTTGTGCAAAGTCCTTGCTGCCAGCTGCTATTCTCTACCTAGCTGTCTGCCACTGTCCTCCAACTGATCTCTTGGGGCTATCTCATCTCAAAACATTAGCCAGAGTGGCTGTTAGGGTTTGGATAAATGCCCCCCCAATGCTCATGTGTAGAAAGGTTAGCTCCAATGCAACAGTGGTCAGAGGTAGGGACTTGGGAGGTGGTCAGATCCTGGGAGCTCTGACCTCATCAGTGGAGGAGTAACTTAATGGGTGAGTGGGAGGTAGTAGGAACTTTAGGAGGTAGGTCACTGGGAGCATGCCTGTCTTAGTCAGCATTCTCACTGCTATAATGCAAAGAACTTTCCTTCACAGAAAGGAAGATGTATTTGCTCATGGTTTCCTTGGAGATTTTTGGGTTCAGTCCATGTGAGGCTGGGGGGTGGGGGAGACGGTGGGTCTCAGAGCATGGTGGCAGGAAGCAGAGAGAGGGAGAGTGCAAGGCTGTGCTCTCGTACTGCAGAGGCCAGAAACAAGAGAGAGCAAGGGGAGGGGGTCATATATAGTCCTCAAGGCCCTCCTCCCCAGGGACCCACATTTCCAGCCACACCCTCCTGGCCCAGGCCACCACCCAGATAAGTCCATTACAATGAATTATTCACTGCTGAGATTACAACCGAGCCCGCTTCCAACATTGCTACCTTGTTTCTTGTGAGGGCTAGGAGGACATTTTAAATCCAAATCATTACAATGCCCTTGAAGTAGATACTGGAAACCTGGCCTGCCTCTCTCTCTCTCTCTCTCTCTCTCTCTCTCTCTCTCTCTCTCTCTCTCTCTCTGTGCTTTCCAGCCACCATGAAGTGAATGGCTTTTTTCAGGCTTTGCTCAGCCATGAATTCCCTACCACGATGCTCATACTTGCCTCAGGCCCAGAGCAATGGGACCAAGTGATCCTGGGTTAAAACCATGAACCAAAACAAACCTTTTCTCCTTTAAGTTGATTTATCACAGGTGTTTTGTCACAGCAATGGAAAGCTAAATAACACAGTAGTTCTTACACAAAATAACATCAATTTATTACTACTTTACTCAAAACCATCCAGTGGTTTTCCATTTTACCAGAGGGAAACCCAATGCTCTTTGGCTGGCATAAAAGGTCATAGTGGACGCTGACGTGCTGTCCAGGTCCTCTTCAGAATGACTTATGACTGAGTTGCTGGAAGTGCTGTTGGCAGACCATCCACAGCTGTCACTATCTTCAGGAATGGTCTCAGATGAAGAGTCACCCCACCCAAGGTCGCAGAGTCTTCCAGGGACAGCCACATGCAATGACTAAGCCACATGGGGTCATCAAGGCCCGGAAACCTCACCCCATGGGGATTGTCCTGAAAAGCCGCTCAAGGACTGCTGCTGGTCTCCGAGGCCGCGGGTAGGTCTGCACTGCAGCTGGACCTCTACTTCTGCTGTAGGTCTCCATCCTGATGCCGCTGCCCAACAATGATGTGCATGCCACATTCCATCTCAGAGCCCAGGCTACAACACAGGCCTCCGAGTTCTAGCTCCCCTAGTGCCTCCCTGCCTTTGGATGTCACCAGCCACATCATGCACACTGTCTCTGGTGCTTCCTCAGGAGGACTGGCATGCTTCTGCCTTCACTGGGTGGCTGCTCCTTCTTTCTCGAGCACACTGCCCTCCCCTCCTGCTGGTGCTGTTCAAATGCAGCTTCTATGCAAGCCTGCCCTTACTTAGCCAGCTAGGGAGTAAGAGAACACTTTCAAGGAGAAACCCTTCACATGTCTTCTAATACATCAGCTTATCTTTCTGGATATGTATGTCCTTTTGAAGAAATGACTTCATTTGTTTAGAAAATAGTATGTAAATGGTTGTTTTAAATACAGAGACAGTGCAGTGGTTGGGAACACACCGGCTTTGAGCTCACACAGAGCTGGGCTTAAATTTCCCAGCGCTGTACTCTGCAGCTGTGCGGCCTGGGGCCTCTCAGTTGTTTCTTTATCTGTGAAGTAGGGATAATGATATTACTGTCCTTCTCAGAATAGTTATGAGGATTAAGTGACTTTATGTAAGTAATAGATGGTGAAAATGACCAAAATCCATGAAAATACTGGGAATTATTGAGAGATGATCCTAAGAAACCCACACGCCAAAAATGTCACTGGAATTTGTCTGCATCCTGGCTTACAGAGTGTGACCCAAGAAATAACATTTTCAGCTGTTTTCGGCCCTGAGCGCACTGACAACTTTCAGCAGAGTAAAGACCACTGATGCTAGAAATGTGTCACCGCAGGGCACAATGACACAGTTCACTGGGACAGGGTAGTTGCCCACCAATACAGTCCAGGTATGGTACAAAACCCTAATTGTTTGCTTGTTCTGCAAACAACTGACTTTCATGACTTCTGACTTTATTCTAATCTCTAAGGTCCATGTGAAGAAAAAAAATCACACAGGACTTCAAATATCTAGGTCTATCTATGTTTATCAGAAAAGCTCCAAACTATAAAACCAACCATTTGTCTGGTTGAGATTAGAGGCCTAAATCTTTTCATGTATTTTCAGCCCAAAGTTTTGTCGTTGTTGTTGGTGGTGTTGTTGGTAGTGATGTTGGTGGTGGTTTTACTTTATTTTTCTTCTGTGAAACAAATTAACTTTACTTGGCTTAAAAATAAAATAACTCAGCCGGGCGTGGTGGCGCACGCTTGTAATCCCAGCATTCGGGAGGCTGAGACCGGAGGATCCGGGTTCGCGGCCAGCCTCAGCTACCTAGTGAGGCACTCCGCAACTTAGTGAGACTCAGTTTCAAAATAAAGAATAAAAAATGGGGCTGGGGGTGTAGTTCGGAGGTAGAATGCCCCTGAGTTCAACCCCCAGTACTGCAAAAAAAAATAAAATAAAATAACTCCTCAAAGATCTCAACTATTCTTATGTTGCTTCCTTCGTTCATCTTTTGTTTAGGTGAGTGAAATGGCCTCTCCCACAACCCCACATGCTCAGCTGACTTCGCAGGTCACGCTGGAGGCCCGTGCTGCCGGGCACTGATGGGCCACCTGGGAGCCGGCACTGATGGACACCACAGAAGTCTAGCATTCATCATTATGTTACGGATCTGCTCTCGCAGGCTTATTTGCACATCCCACTGGAGAGTCAATTTCTTCGTATCTACAGAGGGAGCCATCTAAGCCAAAGGATTGACCATAATGCTCATTTTAGAGATACTGTTATTTAAAATTATCATTTTGCAATTACACATTAAAAATAATAATCATACTACTTATTAAAATGATAATAAGTGGTGCTGTAGAGAGATAAGAAGAGCCAATAATGACCACACCACGTGACTTTGCTAGAGTTCCTTTCACGACATCATTAAAAGGTACTAGTGGAGATAGACGGGAGCAAGTTACCCCAATCCTACAGATGCACCACTTGTATGCAGAAAACTCCCTGCCTGAGGAAACTTAAGTTTAGAGAGCTATCTTCTACTGTCATAACACAATGTGTGTGTGTGTGTGTGTGTGTGTGTGTGTGTGTGTGTGTGTGTGTGTGTACATGTATGCATTTCACCTTGAGAAAATCAATGATACAGCAGATTATTCAGGGTTTTTGTTTAAAGTAATAATCTACTAGAAATTTCCCTAGCAATTCCATGCCCTCATTGGAGGATATTATGCACTCCTCCGATTTTTCTTCACAGCTTTGTACAACTTAATATCCAGGCTAGGGAAACTAGATACTTCCTCCAGGTCAAACAACTCCTTAAATCTATCTACAAATTTATTTTCTCTCTCCAACCTGAATTTCATGGCCCAGAGGATGATGGTAGTTTCTTTGCACAGATGGTCAAAGGTAGCGAGGAGTTCTTCCAGGAAAGGGTGAGCATAGACAACGTCTGCTGCCAGAATATAGTCAAAATTATTGGAAGACCTGGGGAAGTTTTTATCTAAAGCTACTCCCCAGGAGAGCTCTTTAACCTGGGGCAAATGCTTGCATTTCATTTTGGTGTTTCGGGAAATATTATATTGCAGGTTTCCAAGTAATTCAGGTAAATCTGTGGCAGTCACTCGAGCACCTGTGAAACAAAGGTTGGTAGAAAATGTAACCTTCGTGGAATAAGGTCAGACAATCAGGTTTCAAGTTGATGCATGCTCAGAGATTCTGCATAATTGCTAACCCCAAAGAAAGACTGATCAGCTCAAATGGAAAGACAGTGCCTTCCAGAATAGATGCTAAGGCAGCTATCTGCCTCCTCTTAAAAAAAATAAATAGAATCCCCTAGTACTTTTGCACACCATTGTACTTTTCTCCTGTTCTGTTTGGTTTGTCTTTGTTGTTGTTTTCTATTCATCTACATAGTTTTCTATTTACCTAGGAGAAAAATAACTGAAAGAGAAATCAAAATATTTGGCACCTGCATCAAAACAATTTGAAGTCATTGATGAAAGATAAACAGGTGCTTCCCTACAAGAATTTTGGGCCTCGTCATATGGGGTCAAATGAGTACAAATAACATTGGACATCTTATACTTGAACAGAATGTGCTCAGGTGCGAAGTAGATGGAGGAAAGTACCATGACAACCATGTTTATGCCCAAGTTTTCAACTTGACCCCATCATAAGTGGGAATCTTCCCACCAAGAGATATGTGAAACCTATGAGCCAGACATGGTGGCACACTCCTGTAATCCCAGTACTTGGGAGGCTGAGACAGGAGAATCACAGATTCAAGGACAGCCATAGCAAGTAGTGAGACTCTCATCAACCTAGTGAGACCCTGTTTCTAAATTATAAATAAAATCAGGCTGGGGGTGAAGCTTGAAGGTAGAATGCCTCTGGCTTCAATCCCTAATACCAAAAAGTAAATAAATTAAATAAATAGACAAATAAGTAAATCCTAGTAATCCCAGTACTTGAGAAGCTGAGGCAGAAGGATCACAGGTTTGAGGCCAGCTTCTGTGACTTAGCAAGACTGTTTCAAAAATAAATAAATAAAGCCGGGCGTGGTGGCGCACGCTTGTAATCCCAGCATTCGGGAGACTGAGACCGGAGGATCCGGGTTCGAGGCCAGCCTCAGCTACCTAGTGAGGCACTCTGCAACTTAGTGAGACTCGGTTTCAAAATAAAGAATAAAAAATAGGACTGGGGGTATAGCTCGGAGGTAGAATGCCTCTGAGTTCAATACCCAGTACCGCAAAAAATAAATAAATAAATAAATAAATAAATAAATAAATAAATAAATAAATAAATAAATAAATAAATAAAATAGATCTAGGAGTGTAGTTCAGGTAGAATGCCCTTGGGTTCAATTTCCAGGACCAAAATCAAAAACTAGCCACAGTATGTATGTATGTATGTATGTATGTATGTATGTATACACACACACACACACATATATATATATGTGTGTGTGTGTGTGTATATATATATATATATATATATATATATATATATATATAGAGAGAGAGAGAGAGAGAGAGAGAGAGAGAGAGAGAGAGAAGATTAGAGAATGCAGGACAGCATGCTTATCTGAAGAAGAAACTATTTCAGAGTTCTAAGTAAGTAGCAGTGGTCATTTTCAGGCAGAAATAAATCTATAAAAATTTTGTCTTTGAAATGAACTTGGAGCAAAAGCAGAGCCTGAAAAGAATCTGTAAATAAAGGTAGGGCTAGCTAACTCCACATCATCAGAAAAGCACAGGCTATGATAAGGAGTGGGAAAATTGAATTGGAAGAGAAGTCTAGTTTGGCTCAGAACAAATTAGAACCTATTACTTAGCCACAATGACAAGTTTCTCTTAACATTGATTGCAAAATATTAAATTGGAAGGGGAATGCATATCACAGAAATGTGAACCTTCACATTCTAGTGTGGGTAGATTTGATCTATTATTTACAACAACCCTTTTTCAAATCCCAAGGTAAGGAATATACCTTGCAGATATTGAGAGTAAACTACTCAACTATTATATTTAAGGTCTTTGTGGCTAGAGGTAAACCTCACCACTTTCAGGACACTGAGGAAACAAAGCTTCTGTCTTTTCATGTTTGTTTCAAGTTAGACACACCAGAGGGAACAATGCTTTTTAATGAAGCAAATGACTTTCAAAAACACAAATCCTGCTCCTGGATCAGGAGGCTCTCTGTATACATCAAATAGCACCCCTGAATCTATCCATATGAAATGGAACAGTGACTTTGGAAAGCAGTGTCAGAACACAACAATTTTTTAAAAATATTTGGGAGGACTTCAAGGGTACTATATATCTCCAGTGTTTAGAGAGTTGTAAATTGCTAAATCTCAAATTCCTCTTGAGATTTTAGAGTGGCAGGTGTGAATTTCTGAAGATCAAGGAAATCAAGACAGATTTGGGTAGTGCACATCAGAGAAGGCAGCTAAATTAAGGCAATGAAATAGATAACAACAACAAAGAAAGACTGAATTGAAACAGGCCCCAGCATACATGGAGACTATCACACATTTAGTTGGGAAAGATGCCGGCAAGAGAACTAAGGGTCACAAGAAGAATGGAAATGAACTGAGAAAATAAATCCAAGGACAAACACTTTCTAATACTCCTTCTCTATTCTAGCAAGTGTTTTATTTTTCATAAAAACACAGAATTTCAAAACCCAAAAGGAATCTATAGCTACCTATGATCACTTAAATACTGCTTAGATCTAAAGTACATCAAACTCAGCAGGAATAAACTATCTAAGCCTAGTATTTCACACTTTTCTAGAAACCAGGGTGCTTAAATGCACTTTCCATTTGCTATACTTCATGGAAGGCTCTTGTGACTTAGCACTCTATGGGAAGAATTAACACAACTTACACAGAACCGGAAATCAGTCAAGAGACTTTAACATCAGTATAGTTTCTTGGCGAAGCCCATTTAAACAATTAAGGTGTTACAAATAGGCCCAGATCAGAGTCCCCCATTTGATCAAAAATGCCTACTTACCAAGTAAACTCGCCACAATGGAGACTAGCCCTGTTCCAGCTCCAATTTCAATCACATTTTGATCAACCATATTATACTGCTTTGCATTTGTTTCCAGGAAATAGCATAGAACAAGGGCCTATGAAAATTAAAAAGGAAAAGAGTGGTGCTTGGTAAGTAAAACAGAGAGCAAAATTAAACTCTATTAGATAAATGTGCTACTGATGGAGTATCTGTGTGTGCATATGTGAGAATGAGTGTATGTGAGAGTGCTCATATACCTTATTCCAGAAAATTATCATCAGAAGTACACCCTCTGGCAGGTGCCATGTTTTGACTAAAAAGAGTCTTTGGAGATTGTTGGGAGAAAAGACAGAAATAACTAACGATACTGAGGTCAGTTCCTTAAGTTCTATTTAAAGGAAGCAATTTCTAGTAACACTAGTCACTTCCAAGTAGTGTGTGAGATTGGGAAGGCGGTAGGGGTGGGTCTGCTTCCCTTCATAAGACAGATGGGAAAGGAGTGGAGGCCTCTGAGAATATTCCACATGTGGGACTCATACAGATGTCATTATAATTGTCTAACTCAAATGGAGCCAGTAAAATGGGAAATAAAAAGGTTTACTGTTCTAAATTCTTACAGTCATAAAAAACTGAAGGAGTAAGCAACATTTTTATGTAACCCACAAATTTTGATAAAGTGAGAAATAGAATTAATTGGTAGAAGCAATTTCCCAATTGCATGATTTCTAAAAATTTTTAGTGTTGCTTGAGGTCACAAAGTAGAACTATGCAACCTGTTTCCTTCTTCTGAGCAGTGCATAATAAAGAGCAAAACCAACTTGAAAACAACTGGAATGTAGCAAGTTTTGTAGAAAATTATACCGATGGCCAAACAACAGCACCGTAACAATCCTTGGCTTCAGTAATCCGAATCTCGTGGCCAACAAATTGAAAGGCTTCCCAGGAAATGTTTGTTACCAGAGTTGGAACAAAACACCTCGCCAAGATCTCTGTGACCACCTCCTTGTCATTCTGGTCTTCATGGGTTTCTGACATGGAAAGGAAAAGGGAATGGGTGCCTTAGTAATTCTAGGAAAGAGGACAAGGATCTGATGGAAATTCAGCATTTCTTACTCTAAACTACTTTTGAAGACTCATTGACCTTAGAAGAAATTTAAGAAGTAGGTAAACTGTTTCAAAATATCTCATACTATAAGCTCCCAATTCATACATCAATGTGTCATGGTTTTTCTGATTTTTACTGAAGTTCATACCATACCATCTATATCTGCAAAGCTAAATGAAGCATAATATGGTTGACCATACTATTTAAAGCAAGGATCACTAATCAATTCCTCTAGAACAAGAGAAAGACTGGTGATGGACTCTTAAGAGTTCAACTGTTCATAGTCCCCAACCAGTGCAACTCTAGGTGTTTTAGTAATGACTTGCTTTTATTCAGGCAAAATTA
Source organism: Graphiurus murinus (assembly GCA_004027655.1). Classification (NCBI taxonomy): domain Eukaryota; kingdom Metazoa; phylum Chordata; class Mammalia; order Rodentia; family Gliridae; genus Graphiurus; species Graphiurus murinus. The sequence continues at coordinate 85,385 of PVLC010003752.1, forward strand.
TCCAATACCACCCAACGACATATCCTTGTATTATTTATCTTTATAGTATTGTTTTGGGGACACTCTCGCCATCTTAGCGTCTACAACATTATATAAAGTTAATAAGCAACATGAACTACCAATTATCCACTATATAAATATCTGGCCAGACCATGTTAAGCACATTATAATAATATTTTATTTAATTTTGCACTGATTTTGTGAGGTAACATTATTGTTTTCACCTCCACTAATAATAAAACTAAGATTCAGAGAACTATATTCAGCCGGGTGTGGTGGCACACACTTGTAATCCCAGCATTCAGGAGGCTGAAACCAGAGGATTCAGGTTCAAGACCAGCCTCAGCTACCTAGTGAGGCCCTCTGCAACTTCATGAGACCCTGTTTCAAAATAAAGAATAAAAAATAGGGCTGGGGGTATAGCTCGGAAGTAGAATGCCCCTGAGTTCAATCCCCAGTACCACAAAAAAAAAAAAAGAGAGAGAGAGAGAGAACTATATTCACTTGACCAATTTCAAAGATGGGCAAATGAGGGAACCATTTGTGTCCCTTTTGTATTTGTTCCAATACTTCCTTCCTAGAGTATTAAAAAGCTGTGGTAGCCGGGCGTGGTGGCGCACGCTTGTAATCCCAGCATTCGGGAGGCTGAGACCAGAGGATCCGGGTTCGCGGCCAGCCTCAGCTACCTAGTGAGGCACTCCGCAACTTAGTGAGACTCGGTTTCAAAATAAAGAATAAAAAATAGGGCTTGGGGTATAGCTCGGAGGTAGAACGCCCCTGAGTTCAATCCCCAGTACTGCAAAAAAAAAAAAAAGCTGTGGTACAATTGTTTTCAAAGACTAATTGTCTCTGAGAAGTTATAAACTAGTTATATAAAATGTAGAAGACTGAAGATTGGGAGAAAAACATCAAAATAAGAAAATATACATAAAGTAATTAGCACATTGCCTGTTATATGGGACTCAAAAATTATTATTATAGTTGTTATTATTATGATTTTGATCATGAAACTCAGATAAAACAAGAGCACCATATAATCAAATATTGGATTGTGGGTATAAACTTGAAAATTCTACAGTTCAGTAAGCACTATGGTTGAGGCTACTCAGGAATAGCTTCATAAAGGAAGTTTGAGTATATAAATATCAGGCAGACCATGTTAAACACATTATAATAATATTTCACTTAATTTATCAACATTACTACAAAAATGTTTGCAAAAATATTGCAATCATATTTCATTTAATTTTGCGATCAAAGGTTTTGCCACTTTTGATTTAATGATGCTTTTTTCATGGATAGAGAGCTTTATATTTCTCACACCAATCCCTAAAGTCCACTGATCTTCCACTTCTTGTCTGTTGTCGCAGCCCTGCCAACTGTTTCCCCTACCCCAGCACTCATGAATCCAGGCTTGGTTCTCTCCAAAGAAAAGATGGAAAATAAAGACCAACAACAAGGAGGAAACAATGTGATTCCAAACAACAACAAAAGCAGAAATGCAGTGTCTTCACATAGAAAGATATGAGGGAGCAAAGGCTCACTTTAAAAACTTAAGCCAGAATAACCTTTGTTCCTTGGAATCCCATAACTCTTTCAACAACACTGTGCTGACAGCCTGGCATGCACCACGGGCCTCGTGCTGGAGGATAAAAATACAGTCGCTGGCCAGAGAGACATTGTCAGAACCCTCAGGAGCACTAGGAATGCATAGACACTGTTTATCTGAACCTCAGCGATATGGGAGGTATTTCAAAGCAGCCTCACCAAGAAATACTGGACTGGATGCAAGTTTATTTTCCCAAAGAACCCCCAAAGCACTTGGTTTCAGTGCCCACCTACATAGATCTTCCTAATGAGTAACGTGTTCTCAGCTTTGTCCTGATGAACATTTTTGTCAATAGTCTGACTGGATGATGATATTAAGAGTACAATCAAATTTCCAGATGATATAAATGTGATGAGGTAGCCAAGTCTGCTAAAAACATGATGTGATGCAAAATATCTCGATGGGCTAATAGTGGATCAGATTTAATAACCTGAAATATAATGAAGATGTTAACAAAGACCACATTCGGGTTGAGTTTAGTAGCACTATTTGAGGGGGGCAGATTACAATCAATATAAATATAGACTTCATTGGCCACAACATCAACATGAGGCAAAAGTATAAAACAATTATCACAACAAGCTAGCACACCCAGGCCCCGCTATATACTATTTCTAAAATAGACAGCTCTGTTCTATTTGATGCTACTCAGATCAGATTGTTAGTCCCATCTGCAGTTGAGAAGTTCTCCCTTTAGAGGGACATGAAGAAACTGCAGCAACTGGGACATGAGAACTCTTTATACAGCCATACAGGGACAGTTTGAGAAGATAAATATGTCCCTCAAAAAGAGAAACGACTCAAGGGAGTACAAGAGATTTTACAACTTTGAAGGCCTAGGAAATAAAAAAGATTAAGAGTGTGTGTGTGTGTGTGTGTGTGTGTGTGTGTGTGTGTGTGTGTGTGTACCACTGTGTAAATGTGCATGTACCCTGCTTAGGATCTAGAGAGAACCATGCATTCACCAAATGAACTCCACTTAACTACAGACCACAGGAAGGTGACAGTCACCCCTCAACTTTCCCCACTACCCAAAACACCAACCCTCAGCAGAGATGAAAAATTGATATTCTTCAGCAAGAGCCATCTCTTCTAATATATTTCACTGTACTTCTTAAACAACTGCAGGTATTCACATTCAGAAGAGCTCCGAGAACCAAATAATATTGGTAATATGTTTTATTTGAACTTTAACTTTCATTTCGTCTATGCATTTAGCTTGCTAAGATCGAAGGTGTGGGGAAGGAGAATGTTTGCTAGGGAAGTTCTTCAGGGAAAAGGATGGAACATTAATTGCTGCCTTGACCTTTAACTCAAAGCGTCCTCCTGGGCTTCCTCGCCTGCTCCTTGTAAATGCAGCCCTCCTTTGACAAGTCACCCGCGGTGCCAGGGATTAATAGAAGTTAGAGTATACCAAATCCCAGGAGCAGCTACTAAAGGTACAGCCTTTGATATAGAAACTTTGTCAGTGAATATTTACTAGTACAGTTTGACATCTCTAACTTTCCGTGTTCTTTTAAAGGTTAGTTGTCCAGATTAGGGCTGCTGTCTAACAAGCCAGTGATAACAGATGAATGCCAGGCTTCTGACTCTGTCATTCTGAGTAAACAGAGCCAGTTATTTCTTTTTGGTAAGGACCACATCTTTACCTTCATAAGGAAATGAAATTTTTTAAATCTATGTGATTATAATATTATAATTGAAAATTACACTCCCAAGATAAAGGACCTTAAAAGAGATTTTATGAAACAACTATAACCACTATTCATTGTATATAGAGTCTAAAAGAGCACAACTCTATTCATCATATATAGTAATTTCAAACCAATTACATACCTATGATGACCTTGTATCATATAGAAAACATTGCCGTGTTGAATAAAATAAAATGTATAATATTTTATATTAGTATTCTGCTTTGCATTTAAATACTACATGACTGCTATTGGTACTCCCTAGGAAGTAACATCCATAAAAATTAGCATAATTTTTACCATGAAATCAAATATGCTAACCTTGGCTGCTTAAAACAATTTGGTGTGCCTCTCATGGTGGTACACACCTGTAATCCCAGTACTTAAGAAGCTGAGACAGGAGGACTGCAGGTTCAAAGCCAGTCTCAGAAACTTAGTGAGGCCCTCTTCAATTTAGTGAGACCCTGTTTCAAAATAAAAAATAGGGATAGGGGTGTAGCTCAAAGGTAGAATGCCCCTGGGTTCAATCTGTAGTACTACCAAAAAAAAAAAAAAAATTGGTGAAAGAGAAATATGATCTTTGCAAGGTCCACATTGATGAAATGACTGAGTTTGTTTGAAATTATCAATGTAATTTAAAATATAATATTTTATGACAAGCAAAAATCATAACAATTTGTCTAGATATAATATGTGGGGTTTCTAAAGGAAATATACACACACATACAATTATTTCCACCTTAAAACACTGACTGCTCTTTCTTAGCATGGACTTCTATTTAGAGATTTTCAGTTAACAGCTTAGTACAGTAGTAATTATTTATTTAAATCAAAAGTCATATTTAACATTGGTTCTAGTAATAACACCACTCATCTCAAGGTTGATAATAAGAATCTCTCAACTGAAATCTAATGGGAAGAGCTACATGTTACAAAGGTGTCCCTGGAGGAGGAGACTTGCTGTCCATAAAAGGGAGGAATCTATGCCTTACACACAATTTATAAAAGGCACATTCTTTAAACTGTGTTTTGTTGCTTATTGAATATAGCATTCAGTGTTGAAAAGATTAATAAATTAGCAAATAGTGTTTGGATTTTAGTTAAGATTTGAAGAGCAATTTCCTCCAAAAATTAATAACATCGTCACAAATGGAATTCTAATACACATTTCTGAAGAATAATTTTCCCACATACATTCTCTCCTTGTTTTCTAACATTTGGACCCCAGGACAAATAACCAAACTGGATAAAATGATACACAAAATGCTTGAATCTTGGCTTTACTCTGTGGAAAGCTGAAAACTCCTGATGTCTGTACGTTTAGATAAAAGCTGTCTACTCTAATCTTGACATACTCTTTTCTTGATGAATTTAATATTGAAACACAAACATTAAAAGATTATAAATAAAATGTAATCAAGATATAGTACTACAATTATGTTGCTATCTTGGGCTTATCTATTTTAGTGCTTTTTCATACAAAAAAAAAGTCTTAATACTATTTTCCTGCTATTAAATCTTTGCTGATTTAAAATCTACCAGGTGCTCTTATTTTCCCGAGAACTAAAGGGATTTCAAGTATGAAGTGAAAATTAGCAAGATTCTGTCACATTATGATGACAAATCTCCTGAGAAAAATTCAGCCATGAATTGACTTTGGTGCTGGGTTGCAGGAAGCCTACAAAAAATAGAGGCTCTGTCTATATCCTCTTTTATGCCTTTAAGGTCAATAAGACAATAAGAAATAGAAGGGTTAGAGCACAGAAATACACCAAAGGAAAAAAAAAGAAAAGAAGAAAAAGGCAGCACTCTTTAATAGCTATGACAAGTGAATCCAAGCTTACATTTGAGGGCTGTCATGAAGACATGTCAGCAAAATCTCACGGAAAAACCACTCTCATAAATGAAAGAGACTGTCATTCAACTGAATCTTCTGTTCAAAGATGAGTGTCATGTGCTTTTTAGAAATGCCTACTGATTTAAAAAATAAGATGTTAAAGATATTTCCAGATTAGTAAATGGCCACAGACTATTCTGAAAGATACAATTCTGAATGCCTCAGCAATATCAAGATCTTGGGCCCTTATGTTGAAAGAGATTTCTGAGATGATTCCACAGATATGTTCTGTCTGTTAGTCTGCTTAGCTTCAAGAATGTACAGAGTCTGGAACTCTAATCAAGTAGACATTTTATGTCTTTACAGAAGAAATCAAATTCATCTTTCATGAAGACTGCTCAGGATGTAAGTAGAAAACAAAAAAAATAACATAAATCTGTTGTACTCAAAGCTTGCTACTTGGATCATAGAAGGGAAGGACACTAAACAAATGTCAATGAAATTTAGTAAATGCTATAAAAGGGATAGCTCTAAAGTGCTACGGAAGCCTCCTGGGTTGGCTGAATAAGGAGAAGCATCCTTCAGGAGGAGACATGTGTGTACAAGTTGCTGGGAGGCAATGGAGGTGCATCTCGGATCACTGTAGAATATAAGCTTGAAGAAGTAGGCTGAGACCATGTGTAAGATGAATGTTGACCTTTGTTCTGTAAGGTGAGGGGAGAGGGACTGACATGATCAGACCTGATGTTTATAAGAACTACACCTGGAAGCAGTAGCTGAAGGACTGCTGATGTTAGAAGCCAATTAGAAGGCCTTTTCAACAATCTAGACGAAAGGCGACCAGAGACTGAAGGAAGGCAGGTGGCGGGAGTCCAAGGTCAAGGGTGGATGTGTGTGTGTCCTGCAGCAGCCCATGCCTCTCTTGGGACCAGCAACTGGCACTCAAATTTAACATTCAAACCTGAGTTGAAGATGTCGGAGGCAGACTGGTAAATCTGAGAGCTATTTGTATTCGACATATGGAAAATTCATCTTATTTAGCACATACTTATCCAGGTTACTTTTTCAACATTTAAAATGTGTTAATGAGTGATTCTCACATTAGTAATTCTATGTGCTATGGTATCCCAAGTAATATACCAAATATATTACCTCAAACTGTAGTTTGATAGATTTCTTAAACAGAGACAGAATTTCTCAAATAAACTTTCTTCTTTATGTATTAAAGCAGTAGTATTCATAAAAGCCATGTATCATAATTGAAAGCCATACCCATTAATCTAACTCTGTAAAGATTTTGGAAAGTCCTCCTGAGATATTTTCACATGATATCTAGAATGTTATACTAGGTCCTGAAGGACAGCAACCGACTGGTGGCCAGAAATAAAAAATCGTCACCAATTAGCGAATGTAAGTCTAGCCAAGCAACAGGCATTGGTTACAGCTAATTCATTCACTCCCTAGTTTTTGAGCACCTGGGCACTATGACTAGGAAGACAGACCAACATGTAAGTGTTATAACAGAGGCTTAACTAGACAATTAACATCAAAGCATAAAGCTCCACATCTCAGAGAGCTCAGCAAAGAACCATCTCTGAGCCTTCATAATTATGAGTTTGCCAGTCAAATAAGAAACAGAAGGCATGCCAGATGTAAGAACCAATATGTGCAAAAGCTCTCCGGCAGAAGGTCTCTTGACCAATTTTACAACTTGGGAGCCACTGAGAACTAGAATTTAAGGTAAGTGGGGGTAGCAGCACGAGATAGCACTTCCTGCTATGCTAAGAAGATTTGATTTTTATCCTATAGAAAATAATGAGGCACTGAAGAATTTTAAGTAGAAGACAAAGGTGACAAGAGTTGAAGTGTAAAATGATCATGCAAGCCACAGTGTAGAAAATGAACAAGAGAGGGTAAAAAAAAGTGCTGAGTAAGACTGGCTATTAAAGGCAGTTAACAACACTGCACAGAAGTAATATTCTAGACCAGAATCGAAGCAGTAAGTGTTGGGAATGGGGGGTGAAGGGCAGGGAAACTTACTAAGAAGGTAAAACCAGTGGGATATAATGATGAAGGGTGGGAAGGAGAAGAATATTGGAATGATCCCAGGTTTCTGGGGAGCCAGGAAAGTAATGTTGCCATACACGGAGATGGAAAATAAAGGTCAAAAGGCAGATCTACAAGGGAAAACTATTTTTATTGCAAATTGATCTGTGGCCCTGGAGGTGCGCCACTCAGGCAAGGAGCACAGTTGTCAACAGTGCAGGCGACTGTCCCTTTGGCTCTTGGGAGACCATGCTTCCCCCTGGGGGTACCTACTAAGCCATTCCATACAGACCATTCTCTCAGGGACTTTTTCTCAGGGACTCCCATCGACTACTTGAGACTTCTTAGACATTTGTTGCAGCTGAAGTCTCTTCCTACCCTATCTATCCCTCTCTCCTCTTCCTCCTCTTCAAGGCTTAGGACCTATATTGTGATCTGAATTCCCTTCTTTATCCTCCACAAACAAATCCTTTGCCTGTGTGTGTGTGTGTGTGTGTGTGTGTGTGTGTGTGTGTGTGTGTGTGTGTATATATA